>JAXQQM020073758.1:0-12299 GCA_034641835.2 Pinus albicaulis | reverse complement strand
AGTCCAATGTTTCATCACAGCAACAATTTCTCTTCTCAGCCTAACTTCTTCAATAACTTAACAGAGCTTAGAGCTTCATAATTTATTTACTTTCAACAATGATTCAAATACAACAACTATCACATCAGAAATACAATAACCAACACTTTACAATGTGCTCCTCAAGGAGATTTTATAAGGAAATGAGGAGGTGGAAGAGTTTCTAGGGTTCAAGTATCATTAATTCCATAGTAAATGAAATTCCTAGCCTTGAAAACCATGCAAGGCATAAGGCAGGATTGCATTCTATCTACAGATCTGTTTCATAACTCTGTTTTCTATTTTTCAGGCTTAGTGGATGAAAATATTGACTTGAAGGCTCTTTCTTAGCTTTATAATAACTTTACTGATGGTTTAGAATTTGTTCTTTTGTTTGTAATAACTGTTAGCAGTCTTTTAGGCAAATATATTCTGACTAGGCAACAACTATGCCTTCTGTTGATTTATGGAAGCTGCTGGTGGCTCTTTGGTAGCTGGAGAGGATAATTGGCCTCTGATGTGGCATTGGAGACCCTTCGGACTAATATTTCTATTTTTTTTTGCTTAAAACATCTTTAATCTGCTCTTTGTCTGTGTTTTAGGCTTAATTAAGCCTTGATCTTCATTTTTAGATCTTTGTCTTTTAACACTGTCTTTAACTCTTTGAACTGGAGGATTAAAACCTAATCTTAAGGTTCAGGCTTTAACCTCCCTTTATCATTGATTTATTCATTACTGATACACTCTGTTGCTCTGTTTCAGTGGCATAAATGGTGTTATGCAGCTAGAGGGTTTTTGAGATCGAGGATCATGATCCAGATGATCTAATCCTGGATTTCTTACTCTGCAGATCCTTTCTTCTTCGATTTAAGGCACATAATCGTCATTTTGAGCCTCTTTGTCACTTGTCTGTGACTGGTAAAAACATAGAGCAAACACCATTTAAAACCCTACAAAACACACAAATTCATTAAGAAATCCTGCAGAATTGGGTTAAGACTGCTTCAGAGGTTAAACGGAGGGGATGGAGTTGCATGGAATGGAGAAAATTGCAGAAAAAAGCGAGAAAACCTTTAGCAAAAGCGAAAATGGGTGCAAATGAATTTTGGGTGTGATAGTGAATAGGAGTCGTTGATTTAGAATGATCAACGGTTAAGATCTTCTAACGAAGTCTTTTGGAGAATAGATGGAGGGAAAATAAATTGGGATCGGGATATAACGTGAGCCGTCCGATCTCAAAGATCGAAGGCCAAGATCATTTGATGGAGCATTTGGGAGAAAAGATGAAGGGAAAATGACCCACGGTCGTGACATAACATGAGCTATCTGATCTCAAAGATCGACGACCAAGAATAAAAGGTGAAAATGACTTTTGCGGAGGATGGTGGTAAGGTGGAAAACCATTAGTGGTCTTCGCGTGACGTTCAAGTGGTTTTAGATTTTGGCCAAAAAAAATGCGATACCATACACTTGCTGACACCTGTCCGTCCTAATACCGCCCATTTCGTGTTTTTTTTTGGGATTAAACTGCGAGCGCAAAAAAAATGCGAAACAAAATTCTGACCATCGGATGAGGGGTAGCAGATATAACAGTACGGATCGCACATGATAGAGAAGTTGTGGGGTTTAAGAGGTAAGCAGGGCCCATGGTTACGTCATCATTTTTGTCATTTGGTGGGTGGGTTGAATGGTCTATCGGGTTTAATCCCAATTGTTCGATCTTGAATTTGAACGATCAAGATTTGATAAAAGGTGCGGAGTGTTGAAAGGGAAAAGGGATAGCAAGATGGATGGGTGGAGAGTAGGTGACCTGATGGCCAATGACCTGAATAGATTAACGGTCCAGATCTATTCCAAATTTGAAACGTTGGGGTAAATGGAAAAACAAAGGGAAAAAGGGTTTGGAGATGGGGTTTTTCGGGTTTAATCTCAATTGTCTGATCTTTCTGATGGACGGTCAGGATTAAAATTTGGATCGGAAGCTTTGAAAGTGAAAGGTGGGTGAATGAGCGGAGAAGAGGAGACCCAATGACCTAATGGCCGTTGATCTATGCAGATCAACGGTCTATATTCTTTTAACTCAAAACGTCAAGAAATGAAAAATAACGAAGGGAAAAGGGGTTTGGAAGAATTTTTAAGATCTTTAGTGCCTGTTTGCGGGGCTTTGGGTCATGTGAAGGAAAGGGACTTAAAGGAAATAAGCCCTCGGGGGCTTATGAACCTCATAGTGTAGAAAGGGTGTTTCTAAGCTAAAAACAAGGATTTTTAGGCCAAAACAAGGTTCTGGTAGGGGAGATAAGAGTTTTTAAAGCAAATGAAAGGGGAACATAAGGTTTAAAAGGGTTTTTTGAATGATTTAGAGGTTAGATGAAGGGTTTTTAGAGGATTTTATGGAGGAAAAAGGGTGAAAAATGGAATTTTTTTTAAAGTGAAAAGAGGAGTGAAAATGATGGAAAATGGGGTTTCATAAGCAGTTTTCTTTGGTAGAACAGTAGGTACTTTAAGATTAAGAGGGAAACAGCAGTGAAGATTAACTCAAAGGTAAAAGATATTCATAAGACTTTAAGAACTAACAATTTGGACATGAATTGTTTCTTAAAGGCTAAAAAGAGATTTAGCCACCATTTGATATGGCAAATTTTATAGGTGGCTAACATTGTCCACTATTAGGGCTTTGGCCAATCTTCATCTTAAACCTACATCGTTGGTCCTGTTTAGGATTGGGTTGTCCTTGTGAGCTGCAGCAAGTGGAGGATAGATCTCTTCATATCTATGCAGCTCTAGCACCCCTTTTCACTGGGAAAGTCATCTATCCCTTTGACAAGAGTGTTCTAGACCTTGGGAGCTTCAGATCTAGATCTTGGCATCAGGCCAAAGTATACTTAGAGTATACAACACAGTCCCTTTTGCAGTACTGCATTATTTGCATCATGTAGAGTTGCAGGGTGTTTTGGCATCATCTTGGAGGAGAGATCTCTAGTGATTGGACCCTTCCTTTCACTGTGGTGATCCATGGATTGGCCATCCAATCCATGTTTGTTTTAGATATAATCTGCTGTACATTATATGCTTCATAATTTTCTGAATATTACTGCAGATCGGTAACTTAGATCTCAGATCTACTCTTGTACTTTCATGATTTGCTAAGATCCCCAAGGGGAATGTATTGATGAGCCTTTCTTGTACACAGATCTAAATTAGATCTATATTTTCATGTACAGATCTACTCTAGATTTGATTTATAATATACTGTTGCTTCAGCCAATGAAAATAACATTGTCAAGCTTATTCTGTCATTTCTCATGGTTGTAGAACCTCATTTCTGAGGGTTTCTTCTTGTAAATCCTTCTCCTTTTTGTTCTAATTTGTATAAGCTGTTGTATAAATTTATTTTTCTGATGTATAGCTGTAACATGAGTTTCCATACTTATCTCCTAAAATTATTTGGCTGAATTGCATTATTTTCCAGTAGTTTTTTTTTGTATTGCTGCAGTCCCCTTCTTTGGGCATTTTCTAGCTGTACTAGGTGTGGGGAGACCTATTTAACCCACCTAGTAGGATTTTTTTCTGGTTCCCTCTTGGATTTAGGTCTTAGATACTCATATCTAAGGGATCCAAGGGTTAGTTACCAGTCCTGTAGCATACATTCCTGAAAAATGTGTTTTTCAGGCATGCCTTGCTAACAGTCCTGATTTTGGGATATTACAGTGGTATTGAAGCATCTTTCTTGGCTCAGCATGTGAGTCTCAAGATAGATTTCAAGATTATGAAAAGAATGAACCTACTCTCATCAGTTTTTAGATCCATAAATGACCTCTCCAAGGAGGTTAAGGAGATATAAGAAGGGGAAGAGGAAGGACCATGCGCTTCCTACTCTCACAAAGCAGAAGACAAGAAGCATGGAGGACACTTGGATCATCAGATCCTGAGTGAGTACCTTGTTAAGTACAAGTCTCAACCTAGAGCCTTTAAAGAGACTCTAGCCTTCCCACAGTTCATTCAACTGAAGGAAGGGAGGAGACCCTGCAACAAGGGAGGAATCAAGGGCAATAGATTTCTATTGTCTACTTTTGATGGGACATCTGCAGCCAAAGCTTGGGAAAGGAGACTCGGTGCATTTTTCCTACTACATCCAGTGGTAGAGAGAGAAGCAGTGAATATTGCAGCACTACACCTGAAGGGTGAAGCAAACAATTGGTGGTTCAGCCAAGTGAGACATGCAAAAGTATCTTCTTTTGCATATTTCACTCAAAAGGTGATCAAGAGATTTAAGGAAGAGAAATCCTCACTATCTCTTGAGGAGATTTGTACCAGCACTATGAAAGCCTTGGAGGGACAACCTTCAACACCTATAGTTGAGGGAGTCAACATTGTAGAAGAAGGAACTATTGCAGCCATACAAGATGTTCCCAAAGCCTATCAAGATATGATTTAGTTTCCACCCTCTATTATTGCAGCAAAAATTTTTGAGGGTTGTGGAAACCTGTTGTTGCATGATCTAGAATCATCACTTACTACTAATCTAGAGTAGTAGATTTTCACTGCGTTGTCCAAGAGAAACAGTGAAGAAAGGAGGATCCATTCCTCATGGTAGCAATCAGATGTCAGCTTCATTCAAGAAGCCATGGAGACAAGGGGTAGATCTTGAGATGAGAAACATTTTCTCCTCTCTAGATGACACTTTCTCAATGAGCATTCCACAACTCAAAGAGAGACTTCTACTTGCAGAAGATCCAAGACCCCACTGGTTTTGGAAGGCCATGCATGAGGAGGAGGTCTCATCAAGAATCCCATGAAAGGTGCACTTCAACATTCCATGAAGTGCAAAGTTCTTCAACATTTTGAGGAGGTTCTTCCCTTCTCACACTTGGATATTTATGGATTAAAGGAGGAGAAAATAGATGATGGAGGACATATTAGGATGGAAAACATCTCTCATGGTTGTGTTGGACATTCCTTGAGCCCTACACATCATGATGGGAGGTTTTTTCCTACCACCTATTTAGGTCCTTATGGGATCAATTTGATCCTTGAGAAGATTTCATTTCAATATCCCATGAAATGCAAAGACAAAAATTTGATTTGGGAATATGGTAGCTCTCATGGGAGGAGTACCAAGATTAAGGATGGAAGGAGACATCCACAACTGATTGAATGGATATGGATGATGAGCAATAAGCTGGAAAGATACTTGCAGATCTATGATATTGGGCAGCAGGAGGCTTGGCTGAACTGGTTACTTTTGAAAGAGTTTGGCCATCATCCTGTTTCTAAGGGTATGTGGAGGAAAGATGTGTGGCAGGATGCTTGCATCATTGAGCAGCAACGAGTATGGACACATTATGTTGATATGACATTCTCCATATCAATCACCATGTTTTCACCACATGATTTATATGATGGAGGTATGGGGAAGCAGCAAAAAATTTTGTTGCTTTGGATGTTCTTAGGAGAGCAAGAGCAGAGTTTTTCTCACCAATTGCATGATGTTGCAGGAGGAGTTGATGGCATCTCCTTAGCCTTGGATGATCTGGAAGTACTTCCACCCCAGAAGGAACTTCTTGTTTGTAGCAAAATTATGGAAAATGTCTTTGATAATGAAAATTTCAAAGAAAGGAGCTATGTATTGGCAGGAGCCTATTTGCAGAGGCCAATAGTGCTGTCACTTTGGAGCATGAACTTCTGGATGGTGTGTCCCCAAGATCATTCCACTCTTGGTGCACTTGATGGACAAGGAGGAGGTGGGAAATATGGAGTAATGGATGGAGACATCTATTGCTGTGTTATGTTCTTCTTGGCTTGGATTTCCAAGTACATGAGGAAGGATCTTCATGCAGCACATGATTAATTTCCCTTCATGAGAGTATGTCATATCCTTATGGAGAATTTGTTCATGGACCCTATCATGATATTACTCTTAGCACATGGTAAGGATCTTGTTGTTGCATTTAGTGATCTTCATACTCTTACCAATTTTATGCAGTGCATTGCTCCACAAGAGGGCAAGCTTTTCATTGAGCTCCATGGTCAAAATTGGGCCAAATTGTATGATGGAGACAACCATATCTTACATGGCCATAGGAAAGTGTTGTATTATTCATGTATGTTCATTTGTTGTATGCAGCCATATGTTATTCATTATTAAATGAAATAACATACATAGACCACCATGTATCTAGTAACCAATTGCCTTGTAATTTTCTAAAGCTGCAGTTGGAAAAGCTGTGTCGTAACTTCATGGGAGACTGTTGGTACCTTCTTGCACCATATGAAGCCTTCAATATGTCCTTTTCCTTGAATATAATCATGGTTCCAATTGCTAATGTTGATCTTGATTTTGTGAGGAGCATGATTGGAGAGGAAACACATTGGCTAGATGTGTTCTTTGGGGAAGAGGATTCCCACATTTTCTGCATTGCATGTTCTAATGGGAACATGAGAGGAGATATGGACACCATAGCCAAACACTTGTTTATTTATGAGGTGGGCCATGAGTTTGATGAGATACCATATGGTGATGATTTCCCATCCATCACATATGGAATGGTTTGGGCCAACTTGATTCACAATGTTGGAAAGGAGATCTTTAGAGATATAGTCTTCATCTTGCCTCTTGAAGGCAACATCATTGCAGCCCAGGATTAGCAAACACTCCACACTTATCTTAAGTGGAGAGGAGGAAAACATGGGGTAGACACCTGTGTCTGCCATGATTAGATTTTCAGCCCACCTACTTTTCATGGGCCAAAGGTGGAGGAGAATTTTATGGAGTTACCATGTTGGGAGGTGACTCATTTTGTATGGATGATTGCTTGGGGAAAGTTGTTTTCCCAATACATTTCAGTTCTATCGTTGCAGTTTCTTGAGGACAAGCAACATTTGGGAGGGGAGGACTGTAATATTTCTACTTAGCCCAAGCTAACAGGAATATTCAATTTTGTTTCATTTTCTGTTGATTGAATAAATGAATCAAGGAGGACATGTAAAGCTCCTGAAAACAATGAATAAATCCATGCCTATGTGAACAGAGACAAATCTAGGCCATTAAAAATAAACACTTTCAGGTGTGAATGGGTTTGAACTATGAGACTGGGTCAACCTTGAACAAATCCACAACGCAGTCTAGATTCAATGTACGTCATGGATACACATCGTAGTTCTAGATGGAGGCTCCAAATGTGAAAGGAGCTAACTCATTGAAGTGGTTTAGGGTTTGACAAGGCTTTTATCTTATAAATGGAAGAGGAGGGTAGCATGAGAGGCGTCATTGATGATTATCATTTTCTAAAGATATTTTCTGTTAAGGAATTTCTGATTCTCTGGTTGTTTATCCAAGAATAATGTTGTTTAGCATTGGGTGTTCCTGGTCGGGAATCCCACCTCCTTCCTAGAGCAGCTCTTGGAGGAGTTTTTCTTGTCTTGTCCACTATCAAGATTTGTCTAAGCTTCATCTTACACCTATAGCGCTGGTCCCGTTTAGGATTGGGTTGTCCTTGTGAGTTGCAACAAGTGTAGGATATATCTCTTCAGATCTATGCATCTCTAGCACCCCTTTTCACTGGGAAAGTTTCCTATCCCTTTGACAAGAGTGTTCTAGACCTTGGGAGCTTCAGATCCAGATCTTGGCATCATGCCAAAGTATACTCAAAGTCTACAGTGTAGTCCCTTTTGCAGTACTGCGTTATTGGAAATAGCAGAATTGCATGGTGTTTTGGCATCAGTTGGGAGGAGAGATATCTAGTGATTGGATCCTTCCTTTCACTGTGGTAATCCATGGATTGGTCATCCAATCCATTTTTGTTTCAGATTTGATCTGCTGTACATTATATGCTTCAGAATTTTCTGAATATCATTGCAGATCTATAACTTAGATCTCAGATCTACTCTTGTAATTTCATGATTTGCTGAGATTCTGAAGGGGAATGTATTTATGAGCCTTTATTGTACACGGATCTGAATTAGATCTATATTTTCATGTACAAATCTTCTCTAGATCTGAATTGTAACATACTACTACTTTAGCCAATATAAATAATGTTTTCAATCTTATTCTGTCATTTCTCATGGTTGTAGCACCTCATTTCTGAGGGTTTCTTCTTGTAAATCCTTCTCCTTTCTGTTCTACTTTGTATAAGATGTTGTATAAAGTTATTTTTCTGATGTATAGTTGTAACATGAGTTTCCATACTGATCTCCTACAATTATTGAGCTGAACTACGTTATTTTCCAGCAGTTTGTTTTTGTATTGATGCAGTCCCCTTCTTTGGGAATTTTCTAGCTATACCAGGTGTGGGGAGACCTGTTTAACCCACCTAGGAAGATTTATTTCTAGTTCCATCTTGCATTTAGGTCTTAGATACTCATATCTAAGGGATTCAAGGGCCAGTTTCTAATCATGTAGCATACATTCCTGAAAAATACGTTTTTCAGGAATGCCTTGCTAACAGTCCCAATTTTGGGATATTACAGCGCCCCAGTATTAAAAAATGGGTGATTGGCATGACTCCATGCCCAAAACTTGTGCTAATTGCGTAGCCCTAAATTTTACAATTTTTCCCCCCAAATTCAAAATTGAAAAATGCAGGAAGAAAGGAATAGCTTAAAATCACAAGAGGGATCTTAGCTCTTACCTGGAGTTGACAGATTTGCGATTGATCTACTAGATTGGCCGCTATCGACGCCACAAGATTGCATAGTAAAATGGGTGAATATTGCTCCACATCAAGTAAAAAGTGAAAAGTAATTTTTTTTACTATATTTGGCATTTTATAACTTTTTCACAAACCTAATTAGGTTTTAAGGCATGTTTTTTTATTACTTTATGATATTATTTTCAAAAAATGGGTTTTATACATGTCTCTTGTGCAGCAACAGGTTTTCATGCGACTAGGATGAAGTAACGAGTTATATTTTATACTTTTTTGGACTTGGTAAAAACACAAAAAAGTCACTACCGGAGTCATCTTTTACCTCTTTTCTGACTCTCTAAAATTTAAAATATTGTCGAGATGCTTTTCATTTTGAAATCGTTAAATGGATGCGAAACAATATCTACCCAGTATACATTTACTCCTTTTTTGGGCTGGGATGGATTATTTATGAAAAAGGAATACCTTAGCCTATCGCGACTAAGAGGTTCTCTCAGACATAGTTTTCTACCTCTTCGGATCTGTGAGACTACCTACAAAAAGGGACTGCTGGAGTTTTCATTTCTTCCTTCTTTTCAAACTCTCTAAACATGAAAATATGCTGAGTTCTCCCTTTTTCAGTCTCGTTAAACCCTGATGACATCAGACCTTTTCACCATGACGTTATTCGAGTTCCTCCTTCCTAGGGCTCGTAAAATGTACTAGGATGGATTTTTCCGAAGGACAAACTTATAGTGCAAGAACATGTTATCCCCTTCAAGCTTGTTTTCAAAAATAATTGGGGTACTCACCAAAAATGGTGGGGGAAAATGGAAACAGATTTTAGTTGTATTGGTAGTATGTCGCTCTTGAACATGGCACTTTTCTGCATTCGTGCCGGGTTGGGGACATCTAATTTCGTATTTTTTTCCTCCATGGGTTTGGGTAATCATTTTTGACCTCTCACTCACTCTTTTCCACGTCATCATGACCTCAGATCCTTTGATGTCAAACACTGTTAAATCCAGTGTTGTGTTGTTGATATGTTCAAAAGTAGTTCGCCTCTGCAACTTTTTCAACCTCCCTCTGATTCTCTGTTGGTCTTGATTCATAAACACATATTCCTCTATGTCGTGTCAATGATGTGGGAAAAATTATGGCCCTCCTTTGACCAGGTCACTTCCTATCGACTTCAGATCATTATCCAAGACTCCAATCTAGAGACTCTCTTCCGGTACCTTGGAGCCTGTATACCTTAATGGCAGGTTCTTCACATTTTACGTAAGGTCCACATCATTGGCCTTTGATTGACTGACTCTGCAAGTGTTCGACATCATATCACTATTCACATTTTGTGGATTTTACCTTTTGTACCTTGAGATCCATTGTCATTATTGGTGGTTCCTCTCACATCTATTAACAACTTTCATCATTGGATGGTAATCAGATGATTTTCTTGCATGTTCGACTTCATCTCATACATTTTCATGCTAGAAATTGTACTTTTTCAGGTCGATATGGAGCACAATGTTGATCAGTGGTTTTCATTGATGTCAACCCAAGCAGCACCAGGGGCTAACCCAATATTGCATGGGAATTTTGACCTACCAAATTAATATATTCTGGGTCAATAATGATTTTTATGGTTTTTACTTGTCGAGATGTTTCCGTTGATATATGGTACGCCATGTAATTCTTCACGGTTCGAGAGATATTCATGTTTGAAGTTTGTACCCCCAGTTACTGGGCTAAAACCCCATGGGGTTGGGGCATGGGTCATTGAAAATTCATAATTAATATTTTTTAAGCTCCTAAAATCCCTCCCAAGTTCACTTGTTGAAGCCCTCCTCAACCTAAGCATTTATATAAATTGTGATCCTCATTTCCTCCTTAGCTAAGGGATTTCGCTAGGTAAGGGATTTCGCCATCTAAAATAGGTCATTGTGGCATTTTTTCTCTAATTTTTTTTTCTACGAAGGTTCAGAAGCTGAAATTTTTATGAGGAAAATCTGAAATCCTGAAAAATCTTCTGTAAAAAATTCAGATCAAGGTGCGCCATATTTTTGGAGATATGATTTGTGGAAGTCAGGGTTTTTTCATGTTCCTGAAATTCATCTCAAAGAAGTGACCTTGGTAAATTCTTCATAACTCTTTCTCTGAGTATTGGATTGGAATTCTGTAAAAAGAGGCAAATAGTGCACAGTCTGTACGTTTTTCTCTATCAATTTTAGAGCCAAATGAAGAAACAATGACATGTGGCACACCGTACAAGTGCGCTTTGCTGAAACAGTCCATAATTAGGGCATTCTGAGAGATTGGGTATAAATCTCTCTTGAAGAATCCAAATTGGGTCAGACCTGTGGCATTGGAAAGACAACTCAGAGGACTACTATAGGACCAAAAATCAGATATTGAGGATCTGAAATAACAGTGATACACCATATTAAGTATTGAGCTCCTAGAAGGAAAGAAAAAGCTAGATCATGTGTTGTCAAGGGTTGAAAAGGACCAGACTTTCTATGGCAGAAAAGAAAAGAAAGGTGTAGCAGAGGGTAGCATGACAAGAGCAACAACCAAGGTGAATAACAACAGTAAGAAGTTCATCATATGAAGTCTTGAAGTGGGCAGCACTGCATACAATTGGTATCAGAGCTTGGTTCCTTCAATAGCAGTTTAATAGCTGGAAGGAGGTCATGGAGCATACCAAGAATGGTGTACCTCTATTCAATGAAAATAATAATGCACTTTGGAAAGGAAGAATGGAGGTCTATCTCTTAGCGCAAGGTTACAAAGTATGGGACACTGTTCAAAATGGATTTACATAAATCATGGATGAACAAGGTAAGAAGAATTTGGTAAATGATGCAAAAGAAAAGAATATTATTATCAGTAGACTTATTGAATCTGCTTATCATAAGGTGTTGGGTTGTAAAACTTCCAAAAATGTATGGGACAAGCTTGAGAATATATATGTAGGTGACTCAAATGTCAAAGAAGCAAAGCTTCAAATCTATAGAGAAAAATTTGAGCAACTCAGAATGAAAGAAGATTGTAACATTGCTGCATACTTCCAATACTTTGATGAAATAACCAATACTCTAGAAGGATTGGGAGAGCCAGTTGATGAGAAGACTATTATAAGGAATATTCTTAGAACATTACCAGTGAGATTCAACCCAAAGGTATCGGTCCTAGAATACAGTGAAAATATGGACAAACTCAGCAAGGAAGAATTACATGGAGTTCTCATAGCACATGAAATGAGACTTGATGAAGAAAAGGGTACTTCAAATCTAGAAACTGCGTTCATTGCATCTAAGCAAACCAATAAGGACAAACAACCTTCAATTGAAATGACATGGATCTGCAAGTGTGAAGAAAAGGGAGATGATGGAGAAGGTCTTTCAGATGAAGAATATGCTTACTTTATGAGAAAACTAAAACCTGGTAAGGGAAAATTTAAAGGTAAACTTCCATTGATATGTTTCGATTGTGGTGAGGTTGGGAATTTTGTAGAAAAATGTCTGAATAAAAGTGATCGCAACTCAAAAGGAAAGAAAGGCTTTAATAAATTCAACAAGCAAGGAAAAAAGAAAGGATCCAAAAGGAACTTTCTCTCTAAAGAAGAGAAGAAGAAAGTGACAACAAAGAAAG
>JAXQQM020063528.1:0-55175 GCA_034641835.2 Pinus albicaulis | reverse complement strand
TGTATGTATATATATGTATGTATGTATGTATGTATGTATGTATGTATGTATGTATGTATGTATGTATGTATGTATGTATGTATGTATATATATATATATATATATATATATATATATGCTTTCAATTATATATATATAATTAGCTTAAGTTTTTTTCCACAGAAAAAAAATCAGTAACTTTTTATTATAAAAATGAAAAGTTACATGTAGCAGATGCATTTAAGAATTTCAGACAACTTCCCATAGGGCTCATGTGCTTTGGCACACAAAGCGTCGTAGAAGGGCTACCATTGCAAAAGAAAGAAAAAGAAAAAACGAGAGAGAGAGAGAGAGAGAGAGAGAGAGAGGGAGAGAGAGAGAAAAAAGAGAGAAGAGTCGAGAGAGAAGGCCAGAGAAAAACTAAATGGACCATAGAAGGAGCCACAGCATCTAGAGAGTGAGTAACTGTCGCACAACTCAGGTTTTCCTCCCCTTCTTCTTCTCGACCTTGCGCCACTCGCTCTGGGGAGGCGCAGTCGGTACAAGGACTAAATGATTTTCTGTTATCTGGGGTCCTGTATCCTTATCTGAATCTGAAGTATCCGAGGAGTGATGTCGTTTGACTCCTCCGGCACCTATATCCTCGTTTGTCCTTTCTGACTGATTCTGGTGGTACTGAGGGTCCTTTTGGCCTGATATTTCTTTCCTTTGAACTTCTTGTCCTTGGGTAGTCTCGATATTTCCAGTGGGAGTGGGATCCTCCTCTGCTTCAGATTCTTCATCCTCTAAATCTGGAGGGGGATATTGCCACCCTTTTCTTTGTTTCCCTTTTTGTTTCTTTTTATTGTTTGCTTTCTTTGCTTCTGTACATGAGCTTTGAAGGTGTCCTGTCATCCTACATATTCTGCATCTGAAAGCAGCATTTTCATAATCCAGTCCCTGCAGCCAGTTCTTTTTCTTGTAAGACAGCATAATATTCTCCGGTAGTCCTTTGCTCAAATCTAGCTCAACGCATATCCGAGCAAAGGTATAAATCCTCTCCTCAATTCTTTCTGTATCAGATTTGATGTATTTTCCAATACTATTGCCAATTCCCTCCAGGACCTGGTCACTCCAAAAGTGGAGAGGGAGATTGTATAAGCGGACCCATACCGGCATTCTGGCCACTATCATGGTATTTGGGTCAAAATCTGGAAACCAAGGGGTCAGGAAAAGACCCGTAGTACCCCAAAACCAAGGTCCTGATCTAATGACAAGATCTCTGACCTCCGTAGATTTAAACTTAACAATGAAGAAGCCTTTGGAGCAGAGGTGGATGTCACATTCCATGGTCCATCGTGTGAAGATCCAATGGAAGAGATCCATTGGTTTTGGCCAGAAGCAATTAAAGCGGCAGATGAGTGCCTGTGTTTCATATGTCTTGACATAATCCTCAGTTTCTGAAGTATCAATTTTAAAGGTAGGTGTTTGTCCTAATTTATCCACAATGTATGGCCGTGGAACAACTCCTTCTTGAACAGGTGGTGGCCCTGCAGTTTTGTTACCCTGTAGAATGTTTTTGTAGGAGAGGCCACCAGTTGTTTCCTGCTGAGGTGTGGCTTTTTCCCCTTTTCTCCTGCTGCAGAACTTGGTATTCCTTGATGTACAGCGCCCCCTCTCAGTCGAAGGTTCAGTGAGATGGTCATTTCGGCTTTGATTCCATATTCTTTCATAGACCTGCTGTCCTAAAGAGAGTGTTTGCCACTCACCAGGTGTTGAATCGGGACCGGATATCCCATTAATTCCCAGATTTGTTGTTTCAGGTGCACAATGGAATTCTCTGCTTGTATCCAGATTAAATAAGATTTTCCCGTAGGAGATTTGATGAAAATCTGGAAAACATTTGAATTTACCTGTTGCCGGAAGTCTGAAGGTGACAATCCATGTCGCATTTCCAGATTTGGCTGCGGGGACTCAGCATGCTTCCACTTTATAGGCAGATTGGACCACTTCGTTTCCCTACTCTGGATCTGTTGAGTTCTGGTTTTCCCATACCCCAGTCTGCCGAAGATCTTTGTCTTCTGTTGTAAAGGGTCTTCGTCTACCCATGCTATACTGGTCCAGCGAGGGCCTGAGAGAGGGATGTGTGATCTGCCCTTATATGCATCATCGCTCTCCATCCCAACCTCCCCTATCATCAGCGCCGCCTTGCAGTTCTCCTCGCCGAGGGAGAAAAGTTCCAAAGCGGCCCAGAGCTGTTTTTCCAATGCCCACTGGTCGCCGGTCAAGGCTGCGTTCGTTCTTATCAGAAAAGGCATAAGAGCTTTGGATCCAGCCACTGGTTGCTGGGTTTTGACAGATCGGCCTCCCAAAACCCCAGATCTAATGCTGAAGCCTGATCCGTTCCTAGCAACGCCAATATTCGTAAACCCTTGAACATTTTTGCAGATTTCAATGGGTATTTTTCCCCAAAACGCGCTAATCTCCTTGCCCTCCTTGTAAAAGCCCTACATCCAGTTAATTTCAGCATCTTCGTCGCCTAGGAGAGGCAGATCTAGATGGTCTGTCTGGCAATTAAACCACAGTCGAGTCTCTTCCTTCTATTTGAGTACCGGATCTATATACACGGTTCCTTGTTTGCAGTTTTGGGCTCGTGGAGCTAAGATCCAGAGTTCCAGGCTTGTAGCAGGAACCAAAAACGCTTTTAGAAACGCGAGGGTGCCGGAATCTCTGTGTACCCCTGAGGCTGCAAGGTTAAGTGCTGAGACCACAAGGTTTACACTGATACAAGACTTCGCCGGACCCGAGTCTCCAAGATCGGCGCTCTTGCCGGCAGCAGAGGATTGTTGAACCTTGACAGAAACCCTTACTATCATCATTGCTAACTCCGTATCCTTGATTCACCATATAATTAGCTTAATTTGGACATTGAAATAATATTTATTTATGGGGACACTCATATATTTTTTTCTATTCCAATTTTTGTAAATATCATGTGTCAATTTCATGTTGATTACAAAAGGAATTATACATCCCTCATAGTAGCTTGTTTATCTTTTAGTGTAACAAGAAATTTTCACTTCCATATCCTTTATATATAGCTAGATAGATAAATAAATAATCTAGATATTGAAATTTCCCTTTTTATTATTATTTTTAAATCCCACTTGTTAACTCCATGTTAAAAACTCAAGGAATTGCACATCCCCTAAATTTAAAAAAAAAAGACCAAAGAAGATACATGCAAAATAAGAAATGTTATTGTTTCAATTAACACACCCCCCTCACACACACATAGCACACATGTATATAAACTTGATAAAAATATAAATATTATTTAAAATAGAGATTGAAATATGTTATTTATGGGTCACATTGAAATATTGTTTTTTTCTACTAATATTGTCTCAAACTTCATGTTGAGGAATGAAGGACTTACATATGTCTTTCATATTGGGCTATAGATAGTGTCTTTCAACACAACAAAGATAGATGACATCTAATTTTCTATTGTTAATAACAAAAAAGACTGCAATACATTTAACCACATCAAAACTTGCAATGTGTTTCCCATGTTGTTTGCTTTTAACACAAACTAGATGGTTTGAGCCAATGATTACAAGTACCACAACTAAGAATATATCTACAACACAATATAGAGTTGGAGAACGATTTAAGAGTATGGAACATTAGTGGAAGCTGAAATAATCCAAACAACCAACTCTTTGCTCTTTGAAGCATGATCAATATGCATAAAGTTGGATCAAATCCCTCAAGGTTCAAACCCATTTTAGATTGCAAAAACTTGAAGAAATATTTGCACGTCAAGCAATTTGACCCCCCTCGATGCAAGATAGATCCATAGTTAAGATGTATCTACATTGATTTAAGGCTACAAAATAGTTAAATGTCAAACTGTTGCACTAATGTATGAAATATTTTAATTGGATAACAATAAACTTCTTTAGTGTATCAATTTGAATAATTAATTTATGGGAGTATACGTACGTACATTATTTATGATAGAATTTATAACCTTCAAAAATCATATATATAACTATAATGTTTATTAGCAATAATAGCAATATTTGCATGTCAATAATCCCTCTTTGCACTGGATAAAATCAAATTTAAGGTGAATCTATAATGAAACGCCTTATATATTTACTAATTTGAATTTTTATTCCCCCCTTTAAGTAAAAGGAGAATACCAACCAAGGAATGAATTAATTTTTCATCCATTTAAATAAAAAATTTCTCGAAGAGCTCGAGAATGCATGTGTTTGTGTTCTCTACCATTGAAGAAAGAAATAGGCATTGAGGGAAGAAGGGGATAGATCCATATCACCCAGGTATTTGTGTGCATCATTATTGAAGGAAGAAACAGCCTCACATATTACAAAGGAGAATGAAGTTAAATAAAATATGGCAGAAGAAAGAGCTTAAGCCCACACAAAGGAGAATGAAGCTAAAGAGAATATGGAGGAAGAAAGATCCTCATTTTACACAAAGGAGAATTAAATTAAAAATAAGATGAAGGGATAATTACAATTGAGGCTTGATGGGGTCTTATTTTATAATCAAAATACATTGGTTGAATTCCTGAACTCACGAAGTGGGTTTAATCCTTTATTTATAATTACTTGTACCAACCTTAGGGATGTGGGTGACAAATAAGGATCTACATTGGAATGCTACATTTTAATAATGTATAGGTAAAATCCATGGGTAATCCTTGGCTATCACATTTATCTTTATTGGGAAAACAATTTGGAGAAGTCCATTTCCATGCAATGTTGGAAAAAGTGATAATATGTATTCTTACTTTTTCTTAATTCCTAACATGGAACTTTCTGTTGGCATTTATATAAAATTATTTTAGTAATTCAAAACCCAAAAATTTCAAGGGAATATTAGGGATCCTTACCCATGCTACAATTATAGAAAGTGACATTAAAGAAGGTAAAAAAAATGCCAGTTTATAAAACCTAAATTTTCCTTAATAACTTAGATTATAAAAATTAGTAACTTTGTTCTTATTAGATTTTAGGGTTTTACACAAATAAGACCTCTTGAACTATGCTTTAAAATAATGAAATATTAATGTGACAATCAAACCAATTATTCATAAAAAAAAAATTATTGCATAAATACCTCTCATGTTCTTTGTAATGTAGTATATCTAGAGTTTATAGATCTTGTATCATGGTATCATAGTGGGCGCAATTCTAGGACTAGTCATGCATATTAGAGATCTATTTTCTTTCTTGCATAGTTAAGCATGTTATTTTCCTAGATTGAATGAATATTAACAAAATTTAAAATGCTTGATAAAAAGGCTGTATTCTCACAAAATTCCTTTAAGGGGAAAAATCATGACCAACTTATGTAGGTGTTCATGAATCAAAGGATATTAAGGTCAATCCTGTTTGGTGCCTCCATGCAAGATTAATCCTATTATTTTATTTACAACATGATGACCAAAATTTTCAGTAATATGAATTTTTTATGATACCAATCTAGTTGATCCATTATCTATAAGGAACCATCATCGAACTCCTATTCAGGGACCCATACCTAACAATTTCCAAAGGGGCCACTATATGGCTTGAGCCATTGTCATGACTTGTTGAGTCACCAAAATCATTTGCAGTTGTTACATCCAATACAAAAACTATGAATTGAAGGAGCCAAACCCCTAGTGAATGGAGTCACCATGCAACATTGAAGGAGGTGAATAATTGAGTCAACTTTCAAGTTTATAAATCCAAGTTTCCAAGACAACAACTGTTGATGCCAAGGGAATTGTGGTATCAATGGAAAGAGGTTCCATAATCAAATTGAATGCCAAAGGAGGTATAGATCCTTTATTTCTCATCACTATTAACTGTTTTAGAATTCCTTATTAGCATTCCTTCTTACACCATTGATATATAAAAAGAAAAATAATCATATATTTCTAATATCAAAGGGAAAAATCTAAACATTGTGTTTATAATAATTAATTTATGTTCAAATGTTTTACAATTCAATAGAAATTATGTTACAAATTTGAGTTTTCATTGTAAGAAAAAGAGTAGTATATATCTTTTATTTTTTTATTAGGATGTTAACCATAAAAATTTCATTAGAGAAATACTCCAGTTTTAATTTTCACACTAGAAAGAAAAATTTAGATGCAGCTAGTGAACAAAAGCCTCAGGAGAATACTAAAAAAGATAGCAATCATTGTAAAATCTGACTACAGTACTAGAATTGCAAACCAGAGATGATAAATCTAATTCCATTATTTAACTTATCCTCTTAGTTTCAAGCCTACATCAAATGTATCTAAGAAAATAATCGAAAGAAATATGGGATCATTTGAATTCATTGTTTGGAGAAAAAGTAGTAAATGCAAAGTTCTCTCTGAAACGTATTCAACTTAAATACAGTTAAAAAACTCACTATGTCCATTGCACATATATAATGTGTATCTATCCCTAGACATCTAGTAGAATTCAAGGCTATGGTAGATAAAGATTATACCAAAACCATTATATTAAATAATCTACCTACTAAATACACCATTGTTCTTAAGTTTAGATTCAATAAGATACCTTCTCAAAATTTATAAGATATGATTGTTACTTTCTTTGCTAAAAAAAAGTGAACTATCATAGTGGATACAAAAGTTATCCTCAGCTGAATATTTTGTTATACTCAATCTATAATCATAACATATCATCCAAAGACAAATGGGAGATAGAATGTCATTATTCCAAAGAAATAGGTCACACTTCCAAAAACTAAATATTTTTATCTAATGATGTTATTAATGGAAATATCAAAGACAAATCACATCTAAAAAATGTAACCAATGTTGGATATCCATCATGTTCTAATGGTATTGATGACCTTATTTAAGAAAGGGTATTTTACCCATTTTAACAAGCCCACACTTTGAAGACATAAAGGTGTTAATGTAAATACTACTTATCATGAATGATTTCCTAGATAGTTCAAGAGTTTGTCTAGGGTATTATACTCTCACAAGGGTCATTAGATAGCCAAATGAAGGACCATGGATGTCACTTAATATGAAATATTATCCAATAATTTTGGAGATCCATAATTTGGGAGTTTGGGGAGGTGGGATCGAAGCACTATAGAGTTTCATCCCTACAAGGGTTACAAGGTAATAACTATTTTCCAAAGAACAAGATTTTAAAGAATATTTGGTTCTAGTTACTTATGCTATTTTATTTTCAATTATTTTCTCTTTGATTTGAATAAAATTTTCTTTCATTATTGTAAGCCTTATGAAGTGTGGTTAGAATATAAGGCTTACATGTGTAATTTAGTCATTAAGAGGGATAGATTACAAAAGCTAGGTTTTCGTTATTATTAATTATTAAGGTTTATATAGATAAGGCCTATGAAACTCTTTATAATAGAGGTTAATTTCATAGTAATAATTGAAAAGAATATTAACAATATCAATGAATTTTATTGCATAAATACCTCTTGTGTTCATTATGATGTAGCCTATCTATGGTTTCTAAATCTCGTAACAAGCATTTGTGAACCATGATTTCATGGAAAACCTTATGCTACCCCACTATCATGTGCCTATATTGAGGATGATATCTTGATCTACCGAGTGGTCAAATTCCACACTAAATAACCCTTTGCTCCGTGCCATATATAAATGTCTCTTATTGTATTTCTAATTCTTTGTTGCAGAGATCCATTTATGGAGGTTAGCCAAATTTGGCCATATTTGATTGAAAATTCAAACTAAACTATGATGAAGAAAATTTACATTAGGGGAATTTTGAGGTCTAAAATGGCCCTCGTAAGAAAAATGTACAACAAAAATAAACTTTATAAGAACTAATAGGATTCAAGATGATGACGTCAACCATGGGGGATGATTCAACATTTTTTGATTAAAAAAGTAAAAATATTAAAAAATAATAAAATAAAATAAAATGATTTTTCAACTCCTATTATCAACTTATCCCCATAAGTTTTTACTAAAATTTTGAGAAGGAGTACTCATTGGATGCAAAATTCAATTCCTCATCCAAGGAGTACCCTTGTTTCATACTTTTGATAGACCCTGCTACACGAAAAATGAGAAATACATGAAAAACGTGACTGCAATCATGTTTTTCATGTATTTCTCATTTTTCGTGTAGAAGGATCCATAGAAAGTATGCAACATGGGTACTCCTTCAACTAGGAATCAAATTATGCATCCAACGAGTGTTTTCACTCGAAATTTGAGTAAACCCATAGGGAGATAAGTTGAAAATACGAGTTGAAAAAATAATTTTTTCATTTTTCCTTCTAAAAGTTGATGATGTAATCAAACATTATTTTATTATTTCCACTATTATTTTATAATTTCCTTAGGAGGCCCATTTTAGACCTCAAAATTCCCCTAATATAACTTGAATATTGACATCCTTATAAATTGTTATGAACAATGTAGGAACTTCCTAGATAATGAAAACTAGCTAAGAAGAGGCCCACTGGAAGGATGAATGTTCTGATATAAAACTTACATGTAAAGCCTCTTTGAAGGACATGTTTTTCATGTTTAGAAATTGTATCATTTTTTGTGAAAATAGAAATAAGGACCATCGTAGAGATGAAGGATATTAATGCTACTATGCTTGGGTAGGAAGAGGTTTCCAAAGTATAGAATGATGCAAATTATTATTAACAACATAGGAAGAGACTAGGGCCTAACTTGAAAATTACCACTTGAATCAAATATATTTCAGTGATCTGCAACTTCTAGGGAAAAGTATCTCAAATGGAATGGGTGGAGATAAAAGGGGTAGAGGGGAAACCAACAAAGAGACTACAATTGATGAAATCATGGCGATGCAGGCTAAATAGAAACTAGGGTAGAAATCCTTGCTACATGAACTTGAGCAACCTAACCAAGGGAGGTCATTGAGACCTATTTTTCAATCATTATCTTCAATTTTTTGGAATCTGTGGATTTGGAAGAAAAAAAAACTTTACTGTGCACCTTAACTTGATGTTCAAAACATTGTTAAGGTAATAAAAACTTGAATTCTTATCTCTATAATCAATTTTTAAATTTTTTTTCTTCAAAAGTGGTGAAAATTATCATAACAAAATTATCAAACAATTGTGAGGACAACCATCATTGGTTGTTATCTATTAATGTAGGTTGAGTCATCACAATTATTGAAGGAAAAACATGTCACCTAAAATGACTCATCTTTGATCTGTAAGGGGGAAAAATTTCACTCTTGCTCAATATTGCCTCTCAATATTGGGTTATTAAGCTATTTCCTTACATTTAAGGAAGACATTATCTTAGCTAATTACATGCAATATTAGGTCCTAATTCAAAACTAAGAGATAACTTCAACTCAGATAGTATCCATAAGAAAACTAAAGTCTCTTATGATCGTAATGGAAGTGATACAGAGTGAGGTTATGCTATTTTTAGTAACATTTAACCTTAATTCCTGATCAGAATCTGGATCAGGGGCAAAAATTAGCTCAAAAATGAAAGTGCTTAGAATTGCACCAAACTCGAATGAAAGTGAGCGACCCATCGCAAGGAATCCAATGCAACTCATTTCATTGAAAATCTAGTTTGGATGGAGTTATGATCTACTAATCGCCATTTAGAACAAGAAAATTTTAAAAACAAATATTGCATAACAGGTACAGCTGATGACATGGTGGTCCAGTCAACATGCAGAGAATATTATTTAGTTTTTAGTCCAATGGGACTATGACAAGTTTCACTATTTGGCTAGTTTGGTTTGTGAAGGTAAAAATCACCCAATGTCCTCCAAGGTTGAATGTGGGTTCATGATATTTATGTGCTGGAAATTAATTTTTAAATATTAAGATTGGATTGATATATATATATATATATATATATATATATATATGTTAAGTCCCTATATTAATAGTGTAGCCCCTTATTATGCTAGTGTAGCCCCCCTTATTGTTATTATTGTACCCCTGTAACCCCCATATTGTTATTATTGTGCCCTTACATTATTATTGTTAGGTCGGCTAGGATTACATTGTGGCCCCACTAGGATTATATTGTGGCCCCATGGACTCCTATATATAGAAGGAGGTTTGTTCATTTGTATCATCCAAGAATTGTGCATTTATGTAATGTATTGGAGGTTGCCCCCTCGAAGTGGCTCATTTCTAAGGCGTTTATATCTCGTTTCTTCTCTTTTTGGAGTTGGTTACACAACATTTGGTATCAGAGCTTTGGGATTCTAGGTTTGCTCTCCAAGCAGGTCCTTCTCTAGCAGCATTTTAGCTATAAAAAATTTCTACGAGGATTTGAAGCTGGAAATTTGTAGGGTGTGAAGCTGAAATCGAGGAAGATTTATAAAAATTTAGGAGCTTGGTTCGGAATATTTGCGGAGATATCATGTTTGTAGGATTAGGTATTGTTTTAGGCTCATAAACAGGTCATCGTGGCATTTGCGCTATAAATTTTTTTTTACGAAGGTTCAGAGTCTAAAATTCATATGGTGCGAAGCTGAAATCCTGAGGAAATTCGTCAAAAAATTTCAGAACTTGGTTCGCAATATTTTTGGAGATATGATCTGTGGAAGGTAGTGTTTTTTCAGGCTCCTGAATTTCATCTCAAAGAGGTGATCGTGGGAAAAGTTCAATAACTCTCTCTCTGGAGATTGGATTGGAGTGCCGTCAAAATTGGTCGCAAGTACACGGCCTGTAGTTTCTTGGATATCAATTTTAGAGACAAAGAACAAAACAGTGACACGTGGCAAGTCGTACAATTTTTCTCTACTGAACCAGTCCAAAATTAGGTCATTGTGGGAGATTGGACACAAATTTGTCTTGGAGAATCCAAATCAGGTCAGACCTGTGGCATTTGAAATAAGCTTCAGAGGGCTACTACAGGGCTGAATTTAAGATATCGAAGATTTTCAATTACAGAGATAATTCAATTTCAATATCGAGCTCCTAAAAGCTAGTAAAAGGTGTGTATTTTTTTTCCGAATTGCATAAGTCTTGTTTGAAGAATCAAGTTGAATTGATTCCAAGGGAATATTGAAGAATTTTTGTCAGTAATGGGTTCTATTATGCCTCCAAAAAATAATTCCATACCCATTCAGCCCTCAGAAAGCTATACTATGACGCATGAGGAGGAAGAATTGCAATATGAGATATCAAAATTACGGTACCAAGTGCAACAAATTTCGATCTTACGAAGAGCAACCGAAGATGACATAGATAGTTTAAAAGCAGAAATGGAGGCTAAGTTGGATGGTTTGAAGGATCAAATAATAGCAAATATGGATGATAAATTAATGGAAGATCACATCGAGCATCAACAACAAGTTCTCCAACTCTCAAAGGATAACCCAACTTTGGTGCAGAATCTAATGAAACAACGGGAAGATCAACATCACATCGAAAGAAGTTATGAAGAAGTCATAGAAACAAGAACTCGACAAGTACGATCAATTTCAGAATATCTCAGCAAGTGGAAGAACTTTCCTGTAAAATATTTCACATGGGAGGATGAGAATTTTATATAGAAGCATCAAGAAATAATCAAGCGTTGAGGACAACACTTGTTTGAAGGAGAGGGGCATTTTAAGTCCCTATATTAATAGTGTAGCCCCTTATTATGTTAGTGTAAACCCCTTATTGTTATTACTGTACCCTTGTAACCCCCATATTGTTATTATTATTCCCTTAAATAATTATTGTTAGGTCGGCTAGGATTACATTGTGGCCCCAATAGGATTACATTATGGCCCCATGTACTCCTATATATAGAAAGGAGGTTTTGTAAATTGTATCATCCAAGAATTGTTCATTTATGTAATGTATTGGAGGTTTCCCCCTCGAAGTGGCTTATTTCTAAGGCGTTGATATCTCTTTTCTTCTATTTTTGGAGTTGGTTACACAACAATATATATATATATATATATATATATATATATATATATATATATATATTATTCATTTCTTAACAATTAAACTTCCACATTTAAAATAATCCAAAGTCATGGTTATTCATATGGCATATGATGGTGGCATTTCGAATTTAATTATGGTGGGTGGATATACCATGCGGTGGTATATATATAAACTAAATTCCATTCACCATAGTTACGGTGGGTTTCTAATTAACATGGTGGGCATAAATTTTATGCGATGGCATTATTTATATAAGCCATGGTCCAAAGCACATTCAAATGTTTATTCAAAGGTTTGAAAAAACACGCACATATGGGGCAAGGTTGGGGTTCAACCCCTTGACCTCCCCCTATCCATCGCGCCTTGCCACAAATGTGCCACAACAACAGTTCATGAAATGAAAGGCGGAGAACTTATATTTGAATGCAGTTGCGGATTTGAGGGGGGAGGAATGGAGCGGGTCAACCCTCCTCCTCATAGAACTACACACCATATGACCCAGTTTTAATTGCCTAGAAATAGGTATGGATTAGTGCATTTAATCATGCTTATACATTAATTAAACATGCAGTCAAGTTGGTGGGAATTTAGGTGGATTCCCCAAACTTAGTGCCACTTCCAGATTTGGTGGAGCTAACTGGCAGTTTTCTAGATTTACAGGCAGAATCTAGGGGAAACTTTAATGAGGCCTATATTGGTCAATTTTCAACCATTTGTTTCTAAAGGATAGTCATTATTATCATATTGACATGCTCGTAATCCATTGGAACAAGTTACAGAGGTAATGGAGCTCATCTATAGCTGTTTTTGGTCACTTGAAGAATTTTGAAGCCTAGGGCCACCAGGAGGAAAGAGCATGCCAAAATTAGTTGAAGAACAATTTCAGTAAATGAATAGTCAATTATTGATGTATTTGATGCTATGAACATAGTGTTATAGTTTATAGAGGTGTTAGAGCACACCTGAAGGTGATTTTGTCACTTTGGAGATTAAACAAGCCCATAGCCATTGGGGTTGGAGGCCAAGCCTAGAGGAGCTAGTAACCAAATTCAGATATGGATGGTCATATTTGGGGTATTTGAGTGTTCTCAAGCCAATGTAACAGTTAAAAAAACCATTTAAAAAGCCAAAGCAGGTCCATTGAGATGTAGCCCCGGAGGGGTAAAATCCATCATCATCCATTATGTTATGTGATTTCTGTGAGTTATATTTCTGCATTTAAATTTTTGTACATGATTTTTTACTTTTTAATTAACTCATAATTTGATCATAAAGGACACATGAAACTTGACACTTTAACCCCTTCAGAAATGGTTAACTGAGTTGATCCTTAAACACATTTTTAATGTCGATGATGGAGCTTGAATCGAAATAACAAGTTTTCCCATATTCAGATCAATTCCATATACGAGATCTAAATATTATATTAATTACAGTTAGGATAATTGATTATTTGAATTTCTTGTTATATAATATTTTTTAATAAAATAAAATCCCTTTAAATCACAATGCTTCATGTAATGAATTATTAAAATAGTATCGACATTAATTAATTATATTCTTAAATATACACAAAATTTATTGAAGATGAATTGATGTGGTCCAATGTTGAACCATTGAATTCACATTAATCTAAAGAGTTGTTTTCAATAAAGGAAAAAATAGCCTTTTCATTAGATTAAAAAGGTGTATAGTCATATACATAAACTCCATGTTAAAACAATGAAGAGCTTAACTTGCCAGAAATGTTCAACCAAGAAAATGACAAGACTGAATAAAATTTTCTTAGACATGAGGTCCAAAATAGACAGACATCCAATCAACATAAAGAAGAATTTGCATGAGATAGATGGGAGCTATGACTAATAGCTAACAATGAAAACCACCAATCATAGCTCTCATGATTCTAAGAGAGAATAAGAAATACAAAAAGATACACCATATGTCTGTAAAAACAACATTTTTGAATGGTTATTTGAAGGAGAATATTTATATGTTTCAGCCTAAAGGTTTTGTTGTTAAAGGTAAAGAGAAAAAGGTATGTAAGTTGATGAAGGCTTTGTATATCCTTCCATTCATCACAATTAGTAGCTTCTTCAAAACAATTGGGTTCACTAATTGTAGAATGATTGAATCCACAATCATGAGAAATGTTACCTGAAATCTAAGTAGCATCACCTTTAGAATAAATTCTTGTTTCAAAGTCATCATACTTTCTTGGAAATATTAGAATATGTGTGGATCTTCATAAATGTTGTTGAAGTGGTTGTGATGGTTGCTCATCTTGAAAAACGGGAAAAACAAGCTCAATAATAGGCTCTTCAAGAGAAATTTTTTATCCTAAATAAACATTATTATCATCCATATTTTCTTTAGCAATATCATTTTCATGATTCAAGATGGAATAACCACAGACTAATCCGGAATGGAAATCCCCCCTTCAATATGTGGAACATCATTATCAGACTCAAAGAGAACTTTTTCGATGAAAATTTCTTCGAATGAGTCAGTTGTCTATCAAATTTTTGGATGAAAATTTCTCTAAATGAGTCATTTTTCTATCAATAGTGGAATTATGTTTATCAAATTAAAGAAAAATAACATATTTGGAAAGAATGAATTTCTTGTTCTCCTCAACATACAACCTACACACTTTGGAAGTACCAGAATATCCCAAGAGAATACATTTGTGACTCCTAGCACCCAACTTGTTCTGCTACTTTTTATGAATTAATGCATAGCATAGAGAACCAAAGACTCTAAAATATGGAACGATAGGAAGACAATTATTCCACATTTCATAAGGAGATTTATTAGTGATGACAAAATAAGGAAAACCAGTGTGAATATAAGCTGCTTAAAACATTGTTTCCCCCCAAAACATCACCTTGACATTCTTAAAAAACATCATGGATCTAACCATATTAAGAAATGTCTTATTCATATGCTCTACAACACCATTCTGTTGTGGATTTTAAGGTATTGTAGTATGATGTTTGATTGCATTGTCCTTTAAATATTGTTCAAAATAATTACAAGTATATTCACCACCATTATCAGTTATGAGAATTCCAATGTTTAGTTTAGTTTAATTTTTCATCATTGAATAAATTTTTTTAAAACTTTCAAAAACTTGTGACTTATGTTTCAACAAATACACATGGACTGAAGCAGACATCTTGCGCATGGTATGAAAAAATAACTGAACATCTTCTCAAGTTGAATTATAAGTTATTTGATCCATATGATGCAAATATTTTTGTTAAGAAATTTTAAAAGTAAGTTTTATATTTGGTTGTCTATGTCGATGATTTGATGATCACGGGAAATAATGATGACTATATAATATCCGTCAAAAAATAATTATTGAAAGTTTTTGAAATGTCAACTTTGGGTTTATTGAATTATTATATAGGGACTGGAGTTTATCAAAAACCCAAATATATTTGTATTTCTCAGAAGAAGTATATTGGACATGTATTGAACATATTTGGGATGTAGGATTGTAACCATATTACTAATCCTATGGAGCAAAATTTGAAACTCATTTCCAATGAAGGAAGTATGTTTGAAGATTCAACAAAGTACAAGAAACTTTTTGGAAGTTTAAATTTTCTAACTACTACTCGACTTGACATAGATTTTATTGTAGGGATACTTTCCAATTTCATGCATCAACAATGTGAAGGTCATTAAAATGTAGGGAAGTGAGTACTTAATTATTTCAAAGGCACTCAAACATATAGCATAAAATTTGCAGATTTCCATCTCACTAGTTATTCATATTTTCATTGTGATGGAGATAAGGAGAATAGGATCTTTAATTCTAGTTATTTGATGAATATTGGATCCCCAATCATTAGTTGGAGATTACGCAAGAAATCCGTTCCTGTTGATGAAATCATCAAAGCGGAATATGTTGCAACAACTCAAGCTATCAAAGAAATCAGTTGGCTTCAAAAAATACTTGAAGACTTGCAGGAGAAACACATATGGATGATGCAAATATATTTTTTTGATGCCACATTAGGGGAATTTTGAGGTCTAAAATGGGTATCCTAAGGAAATTATAAAATAATAGTCTATGTTTTGTTGAACAAGATGATGTAGAGCACTAAAAAACTATGGATACTTTTGTAAATGCTTCAAGAAAGGCTTCCATTACATATTCACTACCTCAAGATTGTGTTCGTGGAGAATACAACAAGTTTACACCCATTGTGAAGAGATTTGTTTTAGCCATGAAGGTAGTGGTTATGGAAAAAAAGAAGTTGGAGAATGCTACAAAGCCAAGGAGGCACATGAAGGTGTTCCAAGAAATACTTTCATTACATGTTCATTACCTCAAGCTTCTAATGTTTGTGTTCATGAGGAATGCAAAAGTTTTACACCCACTTTGCAAGAAGATGCTCATAAGCATGCACCTAATGGAAATGGAAAACCAGAGGATGTTGAAAGCTCTAAATCCATTGAAGCCATTATTGGTATTCCGAAGAGAGCCACTACCTCATCAAATTGACCTCCTCAAGAAGGTGACAAAGGTGAATTTTCAAGGTATAAATTTTCCTTTAATCAAGTTTCTTTTAATTATGATAAACATGGAAAATCCTCACATAATATTTGGAGAAAATTTACATGTTTATTTTGTGGTTTAAATAACCATAATGTTTCTAGGTGTTGGAAGAAGACAAATATAAACAAGAAACATTCAAAACAAAGGAGACAGAAAGCTAAAGGTCCATTGGACAATGCAAACCATGTTGAAAATAATTAGATGTAATTATTTTTCACTTATTTCCATAAGCAAGGTCATATGGTAGACAAGTTTTGGAATTTGCATCCAACAAATCATCCACGACATTTGAAGAATGTGGAGAGAGATTTTGACAAGAATGGAAAAGAGGATTCCATAGTTGATGTGGGTCAGGATGATACACATAATGAAGTGCAACTGAAAGAAGCGCCATTGAAGTGGTTTGGAAAGATATGGATAGATCTATTAACTAATTAAAGCCATGCATTTATTTTGATAATTGATGCAAATCTTGCGTTATTGATGCATTTCCTTGTTATATGAATGCATTTATTTTCTCTTGAAATTATGTTGCATATTGCATGAAGCAAGATGTTGGAAAACTAGAATTATGTTGACTCACGTAGATGCAGTAAAGATGGAAATTCGTAGTTGCAATTTGCATGTGAATTGATTTCTTTTTCTCTAGAATGCATGTTGCATGGTTACACTAGGAAGGTGCTTTAAAGTGGAGTATGTTGACTCACTTTTTTGCAGAAAATTTGGTCAATTCAACACTTTAAGTACTTGTATATACCAATGGGATTCTTCTACTTGTGATTGTACTTTCGAGAGACTTGAGTATTGTATACATGCATGAGAGTTTGTGTGTGTGAACAATGGAATTTTTTATAGTTTCATTGTGCTTGAAAATACATGAGTGATTGACTTTTGTTGGTTGATTTCTTTTTTAACATGTATTTTGTCAACTTGAGAGTGTTGATTATTTGCACATGCATGAGTGATCGACTTGTGTTGGTCGATATTGTTACATGTATGTCTTATCAATTTAGAAGATTTGATTTAGTATCCAGGGATGAAAGGGAGATGTTGACGTATTGTTTCATGAGATGTGAAATTCTTGTTGTTTTAGGAAAAGAATCGTCAAGTGTTGTACATGCTTTTGTTTGACTTAAGAGTCAATGGTTTGAAGACACATGTTTTTTCGACCTATTTTTGGTCGATGGGTTTGTACACCAAGATGTAAGAATGCATTGAAATGTTCACAGGATGTGACATTTGTTGATTTGAAGGAGAAAAAGGAACATATCGTGAAGTTGTGTTTCTTGCATGATGTTTTTTTCAAGTTAATGGTTTTGCTTGTGACAAGATGTCTCAGGATTTTGGAAGGTCCACTCTTGAGAAAGAGGCTCATGATTAGCCTTCATTCTCAAATCATGGCATGAGCAACATCTCAATATTGAAGGATGATGGAATCAAGAAGTGGAAAGAGGGAACACATGACAAAATATTGTATAAAAAACAAAAACCCTTTTGTAGACCATACGATGCATGACACCAACAAGCGAAAGAGATGGCGAAGACATTCTTCTAGATGTGGAATTTGGTACCATGGAAGTAAAATAATGGTCATTTCATTTCTAGTGATTATTGATATTTGAATTCATTTTTGTAGTTCACTCGGATGGGCTTAAATTGGAAAAGAGTTTCCAAGGAGAAGCTTGCATCAAATGCATGTTTATGCAAAGAAGGAACAAGATTCTCAGTGGGAAGGACATCAATCAAGATTTCCAAGCACAGATAGATTTATTTGTTTCAGTGAGATGTTTTTTATTAGTCAGCAAGCAACCATAAAGGGTCGGCAAAAAAAGGAGGACATTGGTTGAAGTACCAAGCCATGTGCAAGGGTAGGCATGTCAAGGAACCAAAGTGATTGTCATGAATATTTTTCCAAGTAGAATCAAGTCGATAGAGCTTGGAAAGGTGAAGAGGATTAAACTCTCATCAGGTAACTAGCTTTTATGGGTCTAAAATCCTTTCAATGGGAAGGAGTGATCATGAATTTAATTGGGGGCAAAATTTTTCTAAAAAATGAATGTTCCTAGAATCACTCGAAACTAGAACGACCGCAAAGTGCTCATCGCCCTGAACCTGACATACTTCATTTCAACAAAAATTGAATCCGTATGAGAAAGTTAGAGCTTGTTGTCTAGTTTGCCAACATGCAAATTTTCAAAAAAAATCAAGCATAGTGAATGGGGTCAATTTTTGGTCAAAATGCATATTTCTCCAGCAAGTGGTGTGCTAACACTTTTCATCTTGTGGTTGGCCAAAATTTTTGGGCTACATGGAAAAGTTTGGTTGGTTTTTTAATGAACCAATGGGATGAGGACACATGGTTCAGCCAGGGGCCGCCATGTGCCCTCTCCCAAAGGTCGAAATGGCATTGTATGGTTGAATAAAATTTCATATGGGATGATGGGTGTAGGTAGGGTTTGACCCCGTGACCTCACCTGCAACATGAAACAACCATACCAACTCTGCTACCACATAAGACTTAACATATTATGTAGCACATATATATTTAAATTTCATATTGTTGCATGGAGGGGGAAAAGAAGGGTCAGCCATGAAGGGCTAGTCCCAGTCCATAGGACAACATGCCCATGACCACAGGCGGAGGCCGAAATTAACGTGGAGTTTAAAGAAACTGACCCATATTATTAAACCTTAATCATGTTTAAATGCACTGATTCGAAATTTAAATGGGGATTAGTTTTAACGCACAATTAGCGCTTTAAGTGTGGTTAACTAGCACTTAATCTCCAGTTAAAATTAATCACGGATTAGGTTGGTAGAGTTTCTCCATTTTAGGCGAAAATTCTAGCTTTAACTGCATTTATCTATTTTAGCGAAGCAGTTGGTGGGAAAAATTGAAAGAGGCATAAATTTTTCCCAGAGAGTCATAATTTGACTCATTCTACACCAAAATAGGGGTATTGGGGGTCTCAAAGAGCTATTAGAGTAGGTTTCAGAGCCATTAGAGCTCAAGAAATGATTGTATTCAAATTTTTAATAAGTTAATCAAAGAGGGACAAGCTATTGAACCTAGTCCGAGGAGACGTAGCCCAAGAGGGGTGAACTCCTTCATCACTACTATGTAATGTGCTTACTGTGTACTATATTCTCCATAATTTACTTGTCATTTATGTGTTTTTAAAGCTAATTTACTTAATGAACTGTTCATAAAAGACACAAAAATTTGACACATAAAACCTCTCATAAACTTTCTATTTGACACAATCCTTAAGCACTTTTCTTTTATACTAATGAGGAATCTAGCACAACAAAACTAGTTTTTCCTATTCAAATCAGTAACTGAGGGAAAATTATTTAAGTGAGTATGAGCTATTTTCAAGGATTTTGTTTATGGTTCTCTTGGTTAAGAATTTATGTTGGGAGGTTATTGAGGGTAAATATGTTATTTACTTGAGTATGAACTATTTTCAAGGACTTTTTTATGGTTCTCTTGGTTCATAATAAAAAATCACTATCCAAATAGCTAAAATCATTGCAACCATATTCATAAATTGTGGCACAAAATTTCTAAGGAAATTATCCAGATCGTATTATATTGTGTAAAGGATGCAATAAGGCCTTCAAGCTATGGTCCAATCAAATGTTTGAAAAATAGTTTCTTTGATAATATTGAAAAATAAATATTTATTTTTCAAATTTAAACATTATAAGTTGTATTGGTCAATGTTAAACGAATAGTGGTCAATAGGAAAATAGATTACTAAAGTTGTGTCTTGGTAAGAGACTTAAAATATTATACAAAAGCTATGATTGTATAGAAAATCATAAGGTCACACATATAAATATTTAATATTATTTTCACAAAAGAACACAAATTATATTATGCCTTACAATGTTGGGCAAGATGCGCTCTATAGAAAGTTTGTAAACATTTTTACATGCCGGCTTAATATGTTGAATTTATATTAATATGTCCAATTTATAATACCCTAATTGGTCAACATTTACATGTCCTTTAAAATTAATATAGAGTGCAAGGGAGATGTTGTAGTGTCCATAAAAAGTTTAAAATAATAAAAATAATAAAATTCAAATTTGCTACATTGTAATTTTGTTTTCATTAATAAAATTAAGAATAACCCTTGAGATTAAAAAATCATAATATACATATTACATTAAAATATATAAGTAGCAACAATAAGTCAAGATCCACTTTACTTTATAAAATAGAATAATGATTATGTAACCATATTTAAATTTAATTAATAAGCACATAAACTTACAATATAACAATATGGTTAACCATGGATATCCATTTCCACTTTGTCATAGATATTGTTAACTTATAAATAGGATTTGTTACAATACCATGGGACAATAACATGGCTCATCAATACAACATGCCCAAAAACTATCTCTCATTTCACACTCAAAATATTTTATAAATATTTTATCTGAATTTAATTTTATAACATTTTTTAGTAATTTAAAAGAAAATATATTATAATTGATTTTGAGATATGTCTAACCTCTATCACATGAAAATATATAAAATATATATAACAACTATAAATTAAGATATATTTCACATCTAAATTAAAATAATAATTCTTAACTATATTTAAATCTCATTAATAAACACAAAACAAATTAATGCTTACAATATAATAAGATTTTTAACCACGGATATTCAGCATTAGTTTACCATGGATATTATTAACCATAACATACCAGAAGCCAATACGATGGCTCATCAATATCACATGCCCAAAAACCATTTCTCATTTCACAATCAAAATAATAATTACAATTAACAAGACTTTTAACCATCGATACTCAGCCCAATTTTACATGGATATTATTAAGCACACCATACCATGGCTCATCAATACCACATGCCAAAAATTCATCTCTCATTTCACAACCAAAATATTTTATAAATATTTTTATTTTATTTTTATTTTTATTTTTATTACATTTTTGGGCCAAGAGGGACTATGTATCCTAGTATGGAAGAGTTATTGTAATATCTAGTTGTATTATGTTATCCAAAAATTTTCAATTGCTTAAAAAAAATAAAAAATAAAAATAATAATAATAATAATAATAATAATATTAATTAAAAAATTTTGATCAGTAAAATTATATAAAAATAAAAATTAAACTAAAAAATAAAAATAATAATTAAACCATCATAGATCCATCATAACTCTGAATCTATCAAGCTCTAAGAGGGATCAAATTTCTAGAGGTGTGGTATCTATCAAGCTCTAAGAGGGATCAAATTTCTAGAGGTGCAAACCTTTATTCAAGTTTGACACTCAGAAAATATGTTTGCACCTTGAGAGATTTGATATTTCTGAGAGTTGGTTTGCACCTTGGGAAATTTGATCCTTCTGAGAAACTTGATAGATCCGAAGTTAAAATAAATCTAGGCTAAATTAATAATGGCCAATAAAAAAGTAGATTAATAATGTCTTTCCTTGATAAAAGGATTTAAAAAATGATAAAAAAATTATGATGGTAAAGAAAATCATAAAATCGAACATATAAATTTTGAATATTTCTTTCACAAATACAAATTATATTATTCCTTGCATTAGCATACATATATTTAAGACTAATGCTCTGTGTCAAATGATATTTATCCCTTTTTTTCATAATTCGCATAAAAAAATTTAATGTTTTCTACATGTGAAAATTTACCTAAAACAAATACCAATCACTGAAAGTGGTTATTTTTTTAGATGGAGGTGTGCCCTTTAATTATAAATTTTCTTTAATTAAGAAAAAAAACAAAAAGTTATAAACACGTAAAAAACATTGCACGCCACATTTCACTAATTTGTATAGTGATCACAAATTATAAATACTAACATATATACTTAGGGAATCATCTCTCTTATTGAGGCTCATTATTTTACCTCCCCAGTTTTCTAACCAAGTAAACCCATAAAAAATTGTTTATGGCAATATGAATTTTATTTTCTTTCTTCACTCATATCAAGGGCACTATTATGGTATAGCCACAAATGGATTCAAGCTCATCTTGTAGCATAATTAAGCTAAGTTAATTATAATTTCAATTTCGAAACCAATTTTTATTAAAGTGATTAGTGCGCAATATTGATTTGTGTGGTGTAGGGTCATGTCAAATAACTTCGATATAAAAATTAAAAAAATCAAATTAATTTTGTTTTTTTTTAATGAGTTTTAAAGATGATATAAATAATAATTTTAAACAAAAAAAAGTATCATCTCAACAATAATTTTATCAACCTCGGATGTCAGTGAGTGATTTGTTTAATGCAGGATGCGACCTAGTCATTCAACATAGGGGCACATTGGTGCACCGTATGGCAGCACCTGCCTCCTATGTGAAGACCATAAATATGTTATATAGGGGAGGACACTGATGCTTCGTGACATTCACTCCCCCCCTCGACCTCCACTCCTAGAAGTTGGCCATTTATGGCTGATGGCTCTCATCAATTTCATTTACGCTTTTGAATTTCATTCTCCCCAGAACTCCTTTGTCACGCCTCTGCCCGTTGCTCTGCTCCTTGCCTATCTCCCTATGTCCATTCTTGTCAAACCCTGCAGACCCTCCATCCCGTTGATTCCATGTCGAGATGCCACAGAATGTGTTGTCGTCAAGGAGGCAGCAGAGGCACTTCCTACCATGCTCCAACTCCTGGATTGTCTAAATGTTCTTTGTCCTTCTCTGTCACTCCGGAATAACCTAATGTTCTTGACCCCCAAATGCTCTCTGCCCAACTCTTGGTTCACCTCCCGGAGAAGCATCATCACCTCTATGGCTCATGAAGCAGGAAAAGGCCACCCAGGTCCACAATATCATGCTTGTCTCCCCCACTACCTCGAAAATATTTCAGAATCCCTGTCAAACACTTGGCCGACGACTCAGATATTTGTTAGAGTAGCCCATCGAAGGACACCTGGGAAAGAGAAGAAACGACAGAAAAAGCGACTCGCTAAGCTTTAGCCAAGCAGACCGATATGGTCTCCACTTCGACTTCGGAGCTGACCCCCTAGCTCTTAAAGAACGATATCGAGACCATGTGTCTGATTATAGTTGTTTCATAATTGAGGAAAATCCTCAACATGATAACAATGAAGCCCAGAACTGGTAGCTCCTTGGAACTCCTTTCTTTCAGTTTATATATATGCTCCTTTATGGTTTTTATGTCTATCTTTGTCTCTTCCTGCAAACTATGTCACTCTTGTTTATGCTAATTGCTGGTTTCCCCTTGAAGGGCAGCCCATTTTCTGAATTTTTGAACTCATTAAGGGCTGGTTTCCCCTGAAGGGCACCCCAATTTTTTATTTTTTGAACAATCTTCACCGAATAGGGATTGGCTAGTCTAGCAAACCCTATCCTAAAGTATGATTGTAACTTTGTACATTATAATAGAAATTAACATAATTTGGGAAAAAAAACAATAAGGCTATCAAATTCTTCCATCTCATTATTCTTGTTGAACCTTGATCATGTGAAAGTTTAAATTCATACATTTTAGAGTTTTTGTTTCTTAAATATACTTAACATTATTATAAATTTAATTTTAACTTTTCTTTATGAAATTTTGGTGAATAAACTTTATCATATATTTTATGATCAATAAAATATTAGTCATTTTATATTTCTATTTAGTTTGTATTTTTTCACTACAAATCAATTCATGGCCATAAAAGGAGTACAATATATAAATGCATCGAGGGGAATCATCAATTTTGATATCATAAAATATCAATTTAGTTAAAGCTTTTGGTATCCTCTTCTCCTTCACTCAAGTATATGGTTCTTTAAAAGAAAAATCATTATCTATCTTTTACTATAATAATAATAATAATATAAATATGTTAATAATAAAATAATGATGTCTAAATATATATTTTACTAATTATCTCTTTGGTATAAGGTAAAATTACAATCCAGGTTAGTATCTAAGTTTATATATGTGTTTAAAGTTAAAGGCTATTTGTAAACATATAATTCTTTCATTTTACTAGTTTAAGTGATTATTTATAGGCGATATTAACTTAAAAAATATATTATCTATATTAATTTTATGATTTTTGTGATTATATGTATAAAATATATCATTTATCTCAAAAATAATATTCCATATGTTAAATTGCTAAAATCTCTTAAAACATAACATTTAATAATCAATCAACATTAAATAATGTATATAACATGTTTATTAACAAATATAATAAACAAATATATATTTTAAAAATTATATATATATATATATGATCAAATGTTTTATATATAAATATAAATTTTAAAAAAATTAATTATTTAATAGAAAAGAAATTAACTCAATATGAAACAAAAATATATATATATATATATATATATATATATAATTTAAAAAAAACAATGTTACATTGTAGACAAGGTGCTGCCGGCCCAAGCTACAGGATCAATAGAGAAAGTAATCGCTCTTATTATTCATAAGTTAATAGAAAGAGCCTATCCCACCCTTCAATAAGATTGATTAATGGATTGTAATGACCCTCGCTTTCCTAACGTCAAGCGACCGATAGTAATGACCCTCGCTTTAGATAGGTCGAGCAAGCGGGGGTCATTACCGATAGTAAAGTATCATAAGCCTAAATTTATCTTTATTTTAGATGTAGTAAATTATATGAAGGATTAAATTTATTTTTATTATAAACAGAATTTGCATTTAAAAAAAATAGATTATTTTATAAATAAATTTAAATTAATAAAAGATAAATTTAAATTAATTTAATAATTAATTATACTTATAAATATGTTTATTGGTAGATGGTGATTATACTTATAAATATGTCTGTGATCAAGTGCTTTGTTAAAATATTGTTGGAAGTAAAGAGTGCTTTGTTAAGACACTTTTTGATGTAAAGTTATCTGTTCAATTCTCTAACATGATATTGGACATGATAAAGATGTAGTTCAACCAAACTTAAAAATATATATACTTATAAATATAGCTATTACATTTATTTATTTCATTTTATTTTTATATAAATTCACTAAATTAAAATATTTGACCAACCAAATATAAAATTGCAACATCTCTTATATACTAAACTAAAAACACCAAATATAACAAGAAAATTACAACATCTCTCATAGTTAGGTAATTACCGTCATAAACATAGTAGCTTCTTTATATTTTTTATTCATTTTTAATGCTTTATACTATATATACAGTTATTTCATAGTTCCTAATTAAATTATTATTTGAGTAAGAAAAGAATGGTTTTGTAGAAAAGTAAGGAAAATAAATGGGTATATTTATTTTTTCATTAGTAAATGAAGGTTAATATTAATACATTTTCTTAAAAAATGTTAATATTTGATAATTTTTTTCAAAATATCATTTTAATAAGGGTAAAGAATGTTAAAGAAATTTAATAAAAAAATATTAATAATGTAAAATTTAAAAAAAAAAACCAAATAGATATGAAAGTCAAAACAAGTTGAGGAAAATAGTAATAAAAAATTAAAATTTAAATAAATTAAAAAATATTATAATAATAAATTAAAAAAATATTAATAATTGTATATAGAAAATATAATGGTATGAAAATTGATTTTACTAAACATATACTTCTTAAACATAATAATTTTAATGTTTAACGTGAAATAAAAACACAATGGAAATAATTGCATGGTCTTAGTTAAGATCTTATAAATATTATGCCGTAAGGCGTTATTATTTGAAAACAACTTTGCTGATGTGCATCATGTCATAATGTGAAACCCTTAGATTATATGTTAGACGATTCAAACATTTTCAACCTTTGATCCAAAGTTAGTTTACAATGCAGTTATGAAGGTAGGGCATTGGCCGACCTGGACATTCTCGGATTTCAAAGAGGCGTAGGGTTTTTGTGCTGTCTGTGTATTGATAACAGAGGTTTGTTTCTTAACTCGTTGTGAGCATGAGCGAGAATGGCAGGCAACTGCGCATCTGCGGTTCTCTTGGCCATTGGAGTGACTGCATACTGTCCTAAATTCTACGGTATTGTTTTATTTGTAGAGGTTGAGAATCTCAGGAGCTCAAATGCGGTATTGTTTTGTTAATCACATCTTTCAACAGTTCCATGACAGGGCCGACAGTATTGTTGTTTATGGAATTTCCTGATACAACAAGAATGCACTGAAGAAAGTCATTTTGAAAGTATTCACAGACACGATTAAAATATGCTTTCCAATCTCTTATTTCTTGGGAGATTTTTCTGCGATGGAGATCAAATAGGTCTTTTGCCTCTGTAAGAGAAATTTGCAGCAATCGAAAGCAGTTCCTCATGATCTGCAGTAGCTCAATCTTTTGACCTTGGAAGAGAATGGCAATGTCGGGCTCATCCAAGAAGACGGTGGTAATATATTGCAGAAGGCTCTCCATATGCTTCATGTCAGTCTGCAGAATGTGACGGTTATGGTTTGTGGAATTAGTTTGTCAAGGTATTTAAGTTTTCATCTGGGCACATCAACTTGTAACTTTTTATACTCGAGGTTTCAAATCTTCTGTCTTTACAGAAGAAATACCCTACCATATGTTCTAGGTCTCATGCCACTGGCACCTGGGGTCAATACCTATCACAAATAGTGGCATACAACTATCACCAGCACAGGTCATATCTCAAAACTATTTTTACCAATTCTGGTTTTGTTCCTTACATTTGATCTAGTGATTGCTCTGTTTATTGGATGCTCTTCATTGACTAAGAGAGTTGCAGGCATAAAAATCCAAGTCTGACAAACTATAATTGAAGTTTATATACTGAATGGGCATGAAGATGAGGCGCTGAAGCTTTTCAGGGATATGCTGGAGAGAAACATTGATTTATGGACAATTGATTCCAGGATACACGCAAAATGGACATAATGTAGAAACCCTAGAAATTTATAGACGAATGCAGAATGCCTCCATGAAGTCGGACTCGAAGACATTTTCCACTATTCTTTCTGTCTGCAGCAAACTGGCAGCTTTGGAACAAGGCTCTTCGAATAGATGCAGCACTCTGGTATAAATCCAAACCATGTCACTTTGCTTTGTGTCTTATCAACATGTTGCCATGGTCGCTTACTGGATGAGGGCAGACAATATTTTGATTCCATGATTCGAAGCTATAAACTCACACTAGCAATGGAGCACTATAGTTGCATGGTGGACCCTCTTGGCCGCTCTGGGCACCTCAATGAAACAAAAGACTTAATCAAAAAGATGTCAATGAAACCTGCTGCTAATATATGGGGTTCTCTGCTTTTTTCATGTAGATTTCATGACAATGCAGATCTAGGAGAATGCATGGCAGATTTCCTTTTTCAATTGAACCCTCAAAATTACTGCCCTTATGTACTTCTTTCAAACATTTATGCTTCTTCTGGCAAGTGGAATGGCGTTCAAAGGGTGCGAAAAATGATGAAGGAAAAAAGGGTAAACAATACTCCTAGATATCCCCTTACCATCTTCTTTCTTAAACAGGGCACAGATATCCCCTTAGGCAGCCACAGCAAAGTTGGATGCCTTCTCAGTGAAGGTTCATGGCTTTTTGTCGACCTTTGTAATGCTGTCAAGGTAATTTAACACGCTTAGCCTTAGCCTCAAAATTGATTTAAACAGAATGAATTCCATAAGTTAACACGTGTATCTACTTTGCAGGTTTTTAATACTGTCAGCTTGACAGAGCTATTATTAGACAGCCCTAAGGGACAAGTCCATGCCCTGGCAATCGCAAATCAAACTATTTTCGCTGGAACACATGTAACGAAACTCCTGCCTTGCCTTGCCTTGCCTTTCCTTGCCTTGCCTTTCTATAATCACGTGTCATGAGTTTTTCTCTATCAAGTTAAATATAGGTAATGATTTTATTGAATTATATAGCCCTGCTGATTTGTGTTTTTACTTTCCATACCACAAGATGGCACTATTCTGGCATGGAAGTTTAATTCTGCAACCAATACATTTGACCCTGCAGCTTCCCTCACAGGGCATATGTTGCCTGTTATCTCATTAGTCTCAGAGAAAGACAGATTGTACTCTGCTTCCATGGACCACACAATAAGAGTAAGTTTCTTTATTTTTTGCAAATACTTTTATTTGTTTACAAATCAAGAGAATTTGTTGTTTTACTTGTTCAATTTAGAAATAACAGTACTCTTAATAAATATTGATGTTTTCCATGAACTTGCAATTCAAGAAAAGTATATCTTAGACTGAGATGATTTTATTTTATATTTGACATTGTATGATGATTTTATATTTGACATTGTCTAAATAAATTCACAGGTTTGGGACTTGAGAACTTTTCAATGTATACAAACCTTGAGAGATCACACGTCAGTTCTGATGTCTCTTCTCTGCTGGGACCAATTTCTCTTGTCGTGCTCTTTAGATGGCAAAGTGAAGGTGAGGAAGGTTTCTTGATATATATATCATCACATCTATCTAGAAATAAGGTGTCCAAAGCTCATTCGAGGTTTTCACTTCATTTTTAAATTGAAGGTCTGGGCTGCTGCATCAACTGGAGCCTTTGAAGTGATTTACACTCATATTGAAGAACATTTACGTTATCTATATCCTTAGTGTCTACAATTGTTGTATGCATTTTCTAATTAGAAGTTAACTTATGGAAAAATATGTTCACTGAGCTGCAATGCAATATTGTCTCTTTTTTAAAGTCGTTTGTCCTTTGTCTAGGATTTATCAACCAAGCTACATTGCTCTGCGCTTCCAAGGTAGCCTTAGGATTTGAAATCAGAGATGGGTAACAAAAGAATAAATTAAAAATATGTCAATGAAACCTGATGCTAATGTATGGGGTTCTCTGCTTTTTTCATGTAGATTTCATGACAATGTAGATCTAAGAGAATGCATGGCAGATTTCCTTTTTGAATTGAACCCTCAAAATTACTGCCCTTATGTACTTCTTTCAAACATTTATGCTTCTTCTGGCAAGTGGAATGGCGTTCAAAGGGTGCGAAAAATGATGAAGGACAAAAGGGTAAACAATACTCCTGGATATCCCCTTACCATCTTCTTTCTTAAACAGGGCACAGATATCCCCTTAGGCAGCCACAGCAAAGTTGGATGCCTTCTCAGTGAAGGTTCATGGCTTTTTGTCGGCCTTTGTAATGCTGTCAAGGTAATTTAACACGCTTAGCCTTAGCCTAAAAATTGATTTAAACAGAATGAATTCCATAAGTTTAAACGTGTATCTACTTTGCAGGTTTTTAATACTGTCAACTTGACAGAGCTATTATTAGACTGCCCTAAGGGACAAGTCCATGCCCTGGCAATCGCAAATCAAACTATTTTCGCTGGAACACATGTAACGAAACTCCTGCCTTTCCTTCCCTTGCCTTTCTATAATCACGTGTCATGAGTTTTGCTCTATCAAGTTAAATATAGGTAATGATTTTATTGAATTATATAGCCCTGTTGATTTGTGTTTTTACTTTCCATACCACAGGATGGCACTATTCTGGCATGGAAGTTTAATTCTGCAACCAATACATTTGACCCTGCAGCTTCCCTCACAGGGCATATGTTGCCTGTTATCTCATTAGTCTCAGAGAAAGACAGATTGTACTCTGCTTCCATGGACCACACAATAAGAGTAAGTTTATTTATTTTTTGCAAATACTTTTATTTGTTTACAAATCAAGAGAATTTGTTGTTTTCCTTGTTCAATTTAGAAATAACAGTACTCCTAATTAATATTGATGTTTTCCATGAACTTGCAATTCAAGAAAAGTATATCTTAGATTCAGATGATTTTATTTTATATTTGACATTGTATGATGATTTTATATTTGACATTGTCTAAATAAATTCACAGGTTTGGGACTTGAGAACTTTTCAATGTATACAAACCTTGAGAGATCACACGTCAGTTGTGATGTCTCTTCTCTGCTGGGACCAATTTCTCTTGTCGTTCTCTTTAGATGGCACAGTGAAGGTGAGGAAGGTTTCTTGATATATATATCATCACATCTATCTAGAAATAAGGTGTCCAAAGCTCATTCGACGTTTTCACTTCATTTTTAAATTGAAGGTCTGGGCTGCTGCATCAACTGGAGCCTTTGAAGTGATTTACACTCATATTGAAGAACATGTACGTTATCTATATCCTTAGTGTCTACAATTGTTGTATGCATTTTCTAATTAGAAGTTAACTTATGGAAAAATATGTTCACTGAGCTGCAATGCAATATTGTCTCTTTTTTAAAGTCGTTTGTCCTTTGTCTATGATTTATCAACCAAGCTACATTGCTCTGCGCTTCCAAGGTAGCCTTAGGATTTGAAATCAGAGATGGGTAACAAAAGAATAAATTAAAAATATGTCAATGAAACCTGATGCTAATGTATGGGGTTCTCTGCTTTTTTCATGTAGATTTCATGACAATGTAGATCTAAGAGAATGCATGGCAGATTTCCTTTTTGAATTGAACCCTCAAAATTACTGCCCTTATGTACTTCTTTCAAACATTTATGCTTCTTCTGGCAAGTGGAATGGCGTTCAAAGGGTGCGAAAAATGATGAAGGACAAAAGGGTAAACAATACTCCTGGATATCCCCTTACCATCTTCTTTCTTAAACAGGGCACAGATATCCCCTTAGGCAGCCACAGCAAAGTTGGATGCCTTCTCAGTGAAGGTTCATGGCTTTTTGTCGGCCTTTGTAATGCTGTCAAGGTAATTTAACACGCTTAGCCTTAGCCTCAAAATGGATTGAAACATAATTAATTCCATAAGTTAACACGTGTATCTACTTTGCAGGTTTTTAATACTGTCAACTTGATAGAGCTATTATTAGACGGCCCTAAGGGACAAGTCCATGCCCTGGCAATCGCAAATCAAACTATTTTTGCTGGAACACATGTAACAAAACTCCTGCCTTGCCTTGCCTTGCCTTTCCTTGCCTTGCCTTTCTATAATCATGTCTCATGAGTTTTGCTCTATCAAGTTAAATATAGGTAATGATTTTATTGAATTATATAGCCCTGCTGATTTGTTTTTTTACTTTCCATACCACAGGATGGCACTATTCTGGCATGGAAGTTTAATTCTGCAACCAATACATTTGACCCTGCAGCTTCCCTCACAGGGCATATGTTGCCTGTTATCTCATTAGTCTAAGAGAAACACAGATTGTACTCTGCTTCCATGGACCACACAATAAGAGTAAGTTTCTTTATTTTTTGCAAATACTTTTATTTGTTTACAAATCAAGAGAATTTGTTGTTTTCCTTGTTCAATTTAGAAATAATGCGACTTAATAAATATTGATGTTTTCCATGAACTTACACCAAGGAAAGTATATCTTAGATTCATTATTTATATTTGTTTTGACATTGTATGGTGATTTTATATTTGACATTGTCTAAATAAAGCCACAGTGTTTGGGACTTGAGAACTTCTTCAATGTAGACAAACCTTGGAGAGATCACACATCGGGCCGTGATGTCTCTTCTCTGCTGGGACCAATTTCTCTTGTCGTGCTCTTTAGATGGCACAATGAAGGTGAGGAAGGTTTCTTGATATATATATCATCACATCTATCTAGAAATAAGGTGTCCAAAGCTCATTCGAGGTTTTCACTTCATTTTTAAATTGAAGGTCTGGGCTGCTGCATCAACTGGAGCCTTTGAAGTTATTTACACTCATATTGAAGAACATGTATGTTATCTATATCCTTAGTGTCTACAATTGTTGTATGCATTTTCTAATTAGAAGTTAACTTATGGAAAAATATGTTCACTGAGCTGCAATGCAATATTGTCTCTTTTTTAAAGTCGTTTGTCCTCTGTCTATGATTTATCAACCAAGCTACATTGCTCTGCGCTTCCAAGGTAGCCTTAGGATTTGAAATCAGAGTTGGGTAACAAAAGACTAAATTAAAAAGATGTCAATGAAACCTGATGCTAATGTATGGGGTTCTCTGCTTTTTTCATGTAGATTTCATGACAATGCAGATCTAGGAGAATGCATGGCAGATTTCCTTTTTGAATTGAACCCTCAAAATTACTGCCCTTATGTACTTCTTTCAAACATTTATGCTTCTTCTGGCAAGTGCAATGGCGTTCAAAGGGTGCGAAAAATGATGAAGGACAAAAGGGTAAACAATACTCCTAGATATCCCCTTACCATATTCTTTCTTAAACAGGGCACAGATATCCCCTTAGGCAGCCACAACAAAGTTGGATGCCTTCTCAGTGAAGGTTCATGGCTTTTTGTCAGCCTTTGTAATGTTGTCAAGGTAATTTAACATGCTTAGCCTTAGCCTCAAAATGGATTTAAACATAATTAATTCCATAACTTAACACATGTATCTACTTTGCAGGTTTTTAATACTGTCAACTTGACAGAGCTATTATTAGACGGCCCTAAGGGACAAGTCCATGCCCTGGCAATCGCAAATCAAACTATTTTCGCTGGAACACATGTAACAAAACTCCTGCCTTGCCTTTCCTTGCCTTTCCTTGCCTTGCCTTTCTATGATCACGTGTCATGAGTTTTTCTCTATCAAGTTAAATATAGGTAATGATTTTATTGAATTATATAGCCCTGCTGATTTGTTTTTTTACTTTCCATACCACAGGATGGCACTATTCTGGCATGGAAGTTTAATTCTGCAACCAATACATTTGACCCTGCAGCTTCCCTCACAGGGCATATGTTGCCTGTTATCTCATTAGTCTCAGAGAAACACAGATTGTACTCTGCTTCCATGGACCACACAATAAGAGTAAGTTTCTTTATTTTTTGCAAATACTTTTATTTGTTTACAAATCAAGAGAATTTGTTGTTTTCCTTGTTCAATTTAGAAATAATAGTACTCCTAATAAATATTGATGTTTTCCATGAACTTGCAATTCAAGAAAAGTATATCTTAGATTCAGATGATTTTATTTTATATTTGACATTGTATGATGATTTTATATTTGACATTGTCTAAATAAATTCACAGGTTTCGGACTTGAGAACTTTTCAATGTATACAAACCTTGAGAGATCACACGTCAGTTGTGATGTCTCTTCTCTGCTGGGACCAATTTCTCTTGTCGTGCTCTTTAGATGGCACAATGAAGGTGAGGAAGGTTTCTTGATATATATATCATCACATCTATCTAGAAATAAGGTGTCCAAAGCTCATTCGAGGTTTTCACTTCATTTTTAAATTGAAGGTCTGGGCTGCTGCATCAACTGGAGCCTTTGAAGTGATTTACACTCATATTGAAGAACATGTACGTTATCTATATCCTTAGTGTCTACAATTGTTGTATGCATTTTCTAATTAGAAGTTAACTTATGGAAAAATATGTTCACTGAGCTGTAATGCAATATTGTCTCTTTTTTAAAGTCGTTTGTCCTACTTTTATTTGTTTACAAATCAAGAGAATTTTTTGTTTTCCCTGTTCAATTTAGAAATAACAGTACTCCTAATAAATATTGATGTTTTCCATGAACTTGCAATTCAAGAAAAGTATATCTTAGATTCAGATGATTTTATTTTATATTTGACATTGTATGATGATTTTATATTTGACATTATCTAAATAAATTCACAGTTTTGGGACTTGAGAACTTTTCAATGTATACAAACCTTGAGAGATCACACGTCAGTTGTGATGTCTCTTCTCTGCTGGGACCAATTTCTCTTGTCGTGCTCTTTAGATGGCACAATGAAGGTGAGGAAGGTTTCTTGATATATATATCATCACATCTATCTAGAAATAAGGTGTCCAAAGCTCATTCGAGGTTTTCACTTCATTTTTAAATTGATGGTCTGGGCTGCTGCATCAACTGGAGCCTTTGAAGTGATTTACACTCATATTGAAGAACATGTACGTTATCTATATCCTTAGTGTCTACAATTGTTGTATGCATTTTCTAATTAGAAGTTAACTTATGGAAAAATATGTTCACTGAGCTGCAATGCAATATTGTCTCTTTTTTAAAGTCGTTTGTCCTACTTTTATTTGTTTACAAATCAAGAGAATTTGTTGTTTTCCTTGTTCAATTTAGAAATAACAGTACTCCTAATAAATATTGATGTTTTCCACGAACTTGCAATTCAAGAAAAGTATATCTTAGATTCAGATGATTTTATTTTATATTTGACATTGTTGATGATTTTATATTTGACATTGTCTAAATAAATTCACAGGTTTGGGACTTGAGAAATTTTCAATGTATACAAACCTTGAGAGATCACACGTCAGTTGTGATGTCTCTTCTCTGCTGGGACCAATTTCTCTTGTCGTGCTCTTTAGATGGCACAATGAAGGTGAGGAAGGTTTCTTGATATATATATCATCACATCTATCTAGAAATAAGGTGTCCAAAGCTCATTCGAGGTTTTCACTTCATTTTTAAATTGAAGGTCTGTGCTGCTGCATCAACTGGAGCCTTTGAGGTGATTTACACTCATATTGAAGAACATGTACGTTTTCTATATCCTTAGTGTCTACAATTGTTGTATGAATTTTCTAATTAGAAGTTAACTTATGGAAAAATATGTTCACTGAGCTGCAATGCAATATTGTCTCTTTTTTAAAGTCGTTTGTCCTCTGTCTATGATTTATCAACCAAGCTACATTGCTCTGCGCTTCCAAGGTAGCCTTAGGATTTGAAATCAGAGATCGGTAAGAAGACAATGGGCTGGTGTTTCCTCTTCCTTTTCCTTCTTTTTTCAGCCCAAAGTAGCTTACAAATAATTTCTTAAATAGTTTTATTATACATGTTCTAGTTTGTTGCAACTATTTAATTTTATGATTTGGGGCAGTAGTCAAAGGACTAATTACAAAGTAATTATAAAATATTGCAATCGGACCAAGGATCATGTTGCTCGATTCCGACCGAAAAATAAAGAAGTTGCCTGGTTAGACTATGCTGATTTGGAGCTTCCAGTTGTCCAGTGGATGAAATAGTTTTGTACCCTTGCCATTTCATTCATTTGTTCACTTCTCAAGATAGTTTTGTACCCTTGCCATTTCATTCATTTATTCACTTCTAATGTTGAGGAATAATTTTTGCTATTATAGGGGTAGCTTTTCTTAGGTAAGACGGTTGTTAAGGGAGATATGTTCATCCTCTTATAGCCGATATGATTTCAGATCTGTTGTGTATTGATTGTCATGGTATATTTTCAATGGAAGGATCCTCTGTCAACTTCATGCTCATATTTGATGCTATATCCTCATATACGTATTTTCTGCAAGTCTTGATGTAATTTCTGAACATTTACATGTGATTGTTGCCTGTATTTCAGAACTGTCAAGGGCTATTAATCATTATTGTTAGTGAGTTTGCTAACTTCTCTTTTTCTTCTTGGTTAAGATTTAAATCTTCTTATAATTCATGACTCCATGGCTCTTGGATAAGGAGAAAATAAATTGAAACTTACCCCTCAATACATTGAAAATCCAAAAAAAATCATGCAGGAGACGGGCAACGAAATCAGAGGCAAACATGACACTTGCAGTTTGGCTCGAATCTATCAAATTCCATCCTATAGAACTCCAACTGTGTTCAGCCAAATTCCTGTTTAGAATTTATGTTGATTTGTGTGCATATGCTTAGACCAACTTGAATCCTAGTAACAGTTGCTACCTCCAACTTGGGATGTTGTATCCTTCCACTATCTCAAATTCCGGAAGTTTCCATAACCCTCACCTTCTCATTATTTAATTTGCCATGTAAATTAATATATGATTAATATTAATAAAATTATAGTTGGATTGTGCAGGTATTCAATCTCAATTCATTGTGCAAGCTAAAAGGGGAAGAGTACGAACTTCATTTCTATGTTCAATTAGGATTCCGTGTCTAAATTTACTTTAGAAACTTGTGATTCTGATATGCAATGAAATCAGAGTCAAATTAGACACTTTTGCATTTTTGCTCGAATATGTCGAAATATATTCCCATAACTCTCTAAGCATGTTGATCGGAATTCCTGGTTAGATTTATATGTAGATTTGTATGCATATGCTTTATACCAACTTGAATCCTATTAACAGTTGTTGTCTTTAACTTGGGTGTTATAACAAAAACCTTACGCACAATCCTTAGCCTCAAAATTGATTTAAACAGAATGAATTCCATAAGTTAACACGTGTATCTACTTTGCAGGTTTTTAATACTGTCAACTTGACAGAGCTATTATTAGACGGCCCTAAGGGACAAGTCCATGCCCTGGAAATCGTAAATCAAACTATTTTCACTAGAACACATGTAACGAAACTCCTGCCTTGCCTTGCCTTGCCTTTCCTTGCCTTGCCTTTCTATAATCATGTGTCATGAGTTTTGCTCTATCAAGTTAAATATAGGTAATGATTTTATTGAATTATATAGCCCTGCTGATTTGTGTTTTTACTTTCCATACCACAGGATGGCACTATTCTGGCATGGAAGTTTAATTCTACAACCAATACATTTGACCCTGCAGCTTCCCTCACAGGGCATATGTTGCCTGTTATCTCATTAGTCTCAGAGAAAGACATATTGTACTCTGCTTCCATGGACCACACAATAAGAGTAAGTTTCTTTATTTTTTGCAAATACTTTTATTTGTTTACAAATCAAGAGAATCTGTTGTTTTCCTTGTTCAATTTAGAAATAACAGTACTCCTAATAAACATTGATGTTTTCCATGAACTTGCAATTCAAGAAAAGTATATCTTAGATTTAGATGATTTTATTTTATATTTGACATTGTATGATGATTTTATATTTGACATTGTCTAAATAAATTCACAGGTTTGGGACTTGAGAACTTTTCAATGTATACAAACCTTGAGAGATCACATGTCAGTTGTGATGTCTCTTCTCTGCTGGGACCAATTTCTCTTGTCGTGCTCTTTAGATGGCACAATGAAGGTGAGGAAGGTTTCTTGATATATATATCATCACATCTATCTAGAAATAAGGTGTCCAAAGCTCATTCGAGGTTTTCACTTCATTTTTAAATTGAAGGTCTGGGTTGCTGACATCAAATTAATTACAATTGATTTCTTTCTAGCTTCTTCCTTACGGCGTTTCCTTTGCAACATTAGGTGCAATTGCTAGTTATTAATTTTTAATATTATCGTAATTTTACAGTGAGAACAATTTGTATGAACAAATTTATATTAGGTATACCCATTTAAATATCAATATTTGCTTGACATAATTTCAAGGTGAACAATTTGTATAAATAAATATATGTTGGGTATACACATGTAATGATCGACATTTGTTATCACCAATAATGTGAATAATGTCGTTTTTTAATTTTTTTTATAAAAATAAAACAGTAATAATAATAGAATTTTAAAATTATAATAAAGTTAGATATTAAATTAATTTATAAAAAAATTGTTTGAAAAAAATGTTTTTTTTCCTAACATAATATTTATTAATAAAATTTAAAATTATATATTTTTTATTTTTAAAATTTTGAATATATACTTACTTTTAATCATTAAATCTATATATTTATATATGATCACTATTAAATTAATGCTAAAAATGTTAATTTATAGAAGAAATATATTTTTTTTAATATTAGGCAATATAATTTCAAAATTATCTTATTATTTAAAATATATTTTTGAATGTATAAATGGATTCAACACTATGAAAAACTCCTAGGACACTAAAATTATGCAGATTAAACAATTTAAATTCAAGTTTTTTAAAATCTATGTCATATTTTTATTAAGTAACCTAAATGTCGTGAAAAAAGTCATTTACTCTATAATTTAGACTAGGCCCTAAAATAATAATAATAATATGTTAAAGTTATTTTTCCCTTATTTTTCAAATCTCCTTGAAGTGAAAATCTATTTTTATATTGCAAACTTGATACGTTTCTAAATCAATAAATAGATTCAAAAACTTGAAAAATCCTTGTGGCTCAAATTTTACAATTAAACAACCTAAAAATATTTGTTGTATTTAGATTAAATTTGACCCAAAAACATGTTTGATAAAAACCATCTATCATATATATATATATATATATATATATATATATATATATATATATATATATATATATATATATATATATATATATTACATAAAATAGGCATTAAAATATTTTATTTATACTTAATATTAAAAAAAAAAAATCTAATATATATGAAAATGAAATTAACATGAATATTCAAATATTTTATTATGACACCTGAATTTGGTATTAACCAGCCTAGATCCATCTTAACTATGGATCTATCAAGCGCCAAGAGGGATCAAATCTCCCTAGGTGCAAACCTCCTTTTTGAGTGCAAAACTTGAGGAAATGTTTGCACCTCGAGAGATTTGATCCCTCTCGGCGTTTGATAGATCTGTAGTTAAGATGGATCTAGACTGGTTTCAGTCGTGTGCTGCCAAGGAAAATCTATCGAAGATATGATTAATTCTCTCAATAATATGTAAATATATCAAATATTAATATAATCATTTTAAATATGCTAAATATTTTGGTCATTTTAATTTTAAATTTTCTTAGTTACCTCAGTTCGTTTGAAATATTTTTTTTGAGTGCAAAGTGACAATAATAGTGTTGAAAGATAGAAAATGTGAATAATAAGAATGTACTCATGTTACAAATAGTCTTCATTGTGATCAATCTCAAACTATTTTCTTCTATATTCTTATTGCCATCCTTAGTTTTTTTGTCTTTTCATATAGATTATATGAAAAATAAAATTTAAATCGTAAACCATTTAAATCTTTAGCTCGAGTTGTAGTAGTAAACATGATAGCTTGTCTCTCTTGCTCTCCAATATTAATAGGTTTAATTACTATAACAAAAAAATCAATGTACATTGTCAATAAATTGTTGTGCTTACACTAAAATCAATGCATATTGTTAATCCAATCACTTTAAAATTAATGTACCGTCATATATCTAATTACATCAAATCATAAATCAAATATACATTGAAATCAATGCATTTAATGCAAGCAATCAAATAAGATTATAAAATAACTTCTACATTGAAATCAATGCACCTAATGCAAGCAATCAAATAAGCTTAGAAACCAACATCTACACTGAAATCAATGTATTTACTCAAAGCAACCAAATAGGATTAGAAATCTCCATCTACACTGAAATCAATGCATTTAGTGGAAACAATCAAATAGGACTAGAAATAATCTAAATTGAAATCAATGCATCTAGTGCAAGCAATCAAATATAATTATAAATCGACGTCTAAATTGAAATCAACACATCCAGTGCAAGCAATCAAATAGTATTGAAATCACCACCTACAACAGAAATCAATACATCTAGTGCAGTAATCCAAATATCATTAGAAATAAATATCTACTAAAATCGTGCATCTAGTGCAAGTAATCAAATAGGATTAGAAATCACCATCTCCACTTATATCAATCCATATTGTGTGAGAAATATTCTTCCCTCTCTCCACCCTCCATCCATATCTATATCCCTCTCCATCTCTTATTTTTTGTCTCTCTATCTCACCCCCCTAAACACACACGCTCTCACACTCCATATATATCAATCTCTTTGTCAATCTCCTCCTCTCCCCATCTCTCTCTTCTTCCCTATATTCACCTTCCATCTATATATCTATCTTCCCCTTCTCTACCTCTCCCCTGCTAATATCTCTCTTTCCTTCTTTTTTCCTCTCTCCCTCTATCTCCATATTCCTTATCACTCACTCTCTCTCTCTTTGGAAACCAACATCTACTGCCACTGAAATCAATGCATTTACTCAAATAAATCAAATAGGATTAGAAATCACCATCTACACTTAAATCAATGCATTTAGTGAAAACAATCAAATAGGATTAGAAATCATCTACATTGAGACCAATTCATCTAGTGCAAGTAATCAAATATAATTATAAATTGACTTCTAAATTGAAATCAACAAATTTAGTGCAAACAATCAAATTGTATTAGAAATCACCACCTACACTAAAATCAATGCATCTAGTGCAAGTAGTCAAATATCATTAGAAATAAATATCTACACTAAAATTGATGCATATAGTGCAAATAATCAAATAGGATTAGAAATCACCATCTCCACTTATATCAATCCATCTAGTGTGAGAAATATTCTTCCCTCTCTCCACCCTCCATCCATATCTATATCCCCATCCATCTCTTCTTTTCTATCTCTCTATCTCACCCCCCTAAACAAACACGCTCTCGCACTCCATATATATCAATCTCTTTGTCAATCCCCTCCTCTCCCCATATCTCTCTTCTTCCCTCTCTTCACCTTCCATCTATATGTCTATCTTCCCCTTCTCTCCCTCTCCCCCGCTAATATCTCTTTTTCCTCCTTTTGTCCTTTCTCCCTCTCTCTCCATCTTCCTTATCGCTCACTCTCTCTCTCTCTCCACATTTCTCTCTCTATGTATTTCTTCTTACCTTCCTCTCCCTCCCCCTCCAATTCCATCTCTCTTTCCCTCCCTCTCTCCACTCTCTCACATCCTCTCTCTTCCTTCCTCTCTTTCCCTTTCTCTCCCATCTCTCTCTCCCTCTCCCTCTCTCTTCACCACCAACTCTTACTATATCCCCCCCTCTCTCCTCATATCTCCTTCTCCTCCCCCTTATCTTCATTTATCCTTATTTGTCTCTTTATCTTAGCCCCAAACCCCATACATGCTCTTTCTATGTCTCTTCCTTGTCACTCCTTCTCTCTCTCCACTTCTCACTCTCTATATTTCTTATTTCCTATATCTCTCCCCCTCCAACTCCATCTCTCTCTGATCCCTCTCTCCTCCTCTCTCTCATCCTTCCTCCTCTCTCTCTCTATCCTAACTCTCTTTCTTCTGATCTCTCTCTCTCTAATCCTCTCTCTTCCCCCATCTCCCTTTATTTCTCTCTCTTTCCACCCCTCTCTCTCTCCAACTACATTACTATATCCCTCCCTCTCTCCTTCTCTCTTCTTCTCTCCCCCTTCTTTCCATACATCTCACTTTGTCTCTTTATCTCACCGCTATAAATACACACTCTTTCTCCATCTTTCCCTTATCACACACTCTCTCTCTCTCCACTTCTCTCTCTCTCTATTTCTTCTTAGTTATGTAAACTAATGAACATAAATATTTGTAAATAATTAGATTTTTATTTATAATCCAGTTTGATATATTGTTATTTATTTACCTTACCTCTTTATACCTCTTTTATATTTATTTATTTACCATACTTATTTTATAAATATGGTATTTGACCCCATCTTTTAAATACTGTGTAAGTATTTGTCCCATAGGCTTCATCTAAATAAAACCTCTTTTTAAGTTTTTTTAAATATAGAAGGTTTATGAATTAAATATAAAATAATTTTATTTATTTTTATAATCTAGTTTATATATATATATATATATATATATATATATATATATATATATATATATATATATATATATATATATATATATATATATATATATATATATATATATATATATATATATATATTATTTATTTACCATAGCTCTGGAGTGAGTATAAAAATAGGTTTTATATATTTACCATACATCATGTTTATTTATATTTTTATTTATTTAAATTTTAAAATATTGAAATTTTGATGGGAAATATTTATGTCTTTAAATATTTTAATTTATACATAGAATATGGGTTTTCTTTTTAAAGATTCATTTTAAAAATATTTGATTAAAAGAAATATTAAAAGATTTTGGATTTTGATTGTTTGTGTTGAATTAACTCTTTGCCTTTGATTTAGGAAATGGTATTGACTTTAGTAAAGAGTAAAGATGTTTAAATTTTTACTTAATTTGGAAATTCAATGTGGTAAATTTTTTTGTTAAAGGTAAATTTATGATCCATTCAAATTCACATATATAATTTACTATCCATTCAAATTATATAAATAATATATAGTTGTATTTTAATAGTTAATCCCAGCCAATTAATAAGTTTAATTTATATATAATCTAAATATTCATGCTATATAAAATGCAAGGTTAGGTTAATGCTTTGGCCGACATTTGAAAAAGTAAATTTTATTATTTTTTGAGAACGTGACATACCAAACATCCAGATCATATTGGGCTGTAGATTGCGCAACTAGTTTTTAACTAGTAAAATGATATTTTAGTTATTATTTTAAAAAGAATACTAAAACAATTATTGTTATTGTTATGAAAAATAAATTTGGTTATGGAAAAGAGACTTATCCCAATTAGGAATCTGAGTTTTGTTCAACAACAAGGAAAGAGAGTGAGAAATTTCCTAAGCTGGTAAAGACCAGTGGAAATCACTCAGCATTTGTGAGATTTTCTGGTATTGGTCCTGAGGTTAGAGCAAAAAACACTGTGTGTGGAGCACGCGAGAAAGAGAAGGACATAATCACCACTCTTGAAGGTTGGATGGACATCAATAGCCAAATTCACTTTCAAATAAGTGACTGTTATTTAAGAATAATTTAAACAGGAAGGTCGTTTTAGTTATTTGTACACAGATATGTGTTTACTTAGCTTCAGGAAACAATATTGTTATGGAATAATACCCAATAGTAAAGAGGAATGAGTTTGTGAGTTATAAATGATTCAACATTTATTTACAAATTCTGAAATTACTATTATAAGTTACTGTAGAATACCTTGTGAGCTTTTACAAAAAAATATATATATATTTGCTGCAAATTATTTAGAATTACTGTATATGAATATTAAAGATTCAGCAAAACAATGATATAGACTACTGTAAATAGAACTATTTACAAATTCTAAAATTACTGTTATAAGTTACTGTAGAATACCTTGTGAGATTTTACAAATATATATATATATATATATATATATATATATTCTGCAAAGTATTTAGAATTACTGTAGATGAATATTAAAGATTCTGCAAAACAATGATATAGACTACTGTAAATAGAACATATTGCCAAGATTTTGGAAAACTATCAGGATGCATATAGAAGGATATCTGACCAAGAAGTATATTGATGAAATATGTATCTACAAATTGACTGTGCAAAAGAAAACAAAGCAAATAAAATAGAAAGAAAAAGAAAACAAAGCAAATAAAACAGAAATAGGAAAATTACTGCTTTCTATAGCTATGGTGGAGTAAACCATTGGTTCTTGGTACATGGAAGTAACCCCAACCCAGAACTCATTGCCACCACTGACTATATATACTCGGACATAGTTTAGAGGTAGTACGGTCACCTAAATAGAAGGCATAACCCTATAATGATAATTTTAAAAGAAAGAAGGAAATGGAAACTAGGATTACATCAAAGACTGGTACATATATAAATTAGAGTTCGAGGCCTAAAACCCGAACATAAACATGTAAACAAATGAAAAGAAAACATGCAAAATTCTAAGAAGAAACTATTTCAATAAGTTGCAACAAATAACAAGGTTAAGCAACAAAACTTATATATACATATAAAACGTACCAAAAACCCTGCTTCCAATTACAACAGAAGAATTCCATGATAAAGATAAACTTAAGAGTCGAGTTAAACGGGAAACCATTTCTTTTTAGGCAGTACATATCCAAAACTATGAAATTTACAGTATTAAAGTCCGCGTGAAACCTAATCGGGGCCCCAAAGTTCTGGCTCGTGAAAATGCTTAAATATCTTCATAAACTTGGGGAAGGAACAATGCATAAAAATGATTATGAACAAGAAATTTGAGGCTCGACAGACAATCCATTTGACTGAATGAATGTTGGGACTAAATCCCAGTGAATGTCACAAATACACCAGAGAGAGAAAGGCTCCTTTGACACTGAGTGAAATCATTTAACAATACCTGGAAGGTGGTGCCGATTTTGTTAGCATAAAGCTGAGAACCCAACTTTCAACATGAAGAAATCATTACAGGAGACCCTGCCATTCGGTAACGAAACTCACATGTAACAAAAGAAGCACAGAAAAATTTGTGAGATATGGCATGAAGGAAATAATGTAATTAGTTCTGTAAATATGAAGAACTGAAACAAAAAAAAAGAAACCTGGAATTGAATATACTTGAGACGATAGCCGCCACGAAATACCCTAACATCGAACTGGAACGAAAGAAAATTATGAAGATTAAAACACCATGTCTGGATTTGAAAAAAGGTAAAAATTGATTGAGGTAATCCGAGAGGCAAGTAAAGCAGCGACTGAAACGAGGGTATTACCTGAGTTGAAAAGAGTGGAATGAGCAGGATAGGAACTAGCAACTTGCATTGGCGGCAGAGGCCAAAATCCTACCAAAAACCGAGAGCAATGTGATGGAGGCTCCGACTCCAACTCACAGATAACCTTGAGGTTTTAATCCTTTCGATACCACAACTCACGGGGTGTATCACCATTGAAAGCCTCACAAATAGTGACGGTCCTCATTACCAGATGGAACTAGCATTCAATACTGCGGCATCAACACTTACATATGCAGAGTAAAACTCGTCGCATGAGCAGAGACAAATGAAGGAGTCACTTAGGATTTTGATATGATAAACAAGTCATTTCCCACCGGATGAGGTTATCGTAGATCTCCAAGGAATGGAGTGGTGAGTTTAGGGTGGTTGGCCATTGAAACTCGAACCCGAATCCATAGAAAATCACACAGCTGTTAGAGTATTAACTGGCTAGGACGAGAAGCATTTAATTTCAGGACATGTTAGCACAAAGCCTTGGTATTCACAATCTCCTATAACATAAATATAAATGCGATGAAATAGTCGACATTTAGTACTATGAGATTAATAAATTTTGGGAAAGTTTAAAGATATGTGCAGGAAACCCTTGGATTTATATAGAGATTATAAAGTGTGATAAATATAACGCAAACCCAAAGTTATGAGCAGGTTTATTATCTGGAGAGTTAAATATTTGTAATAATGTTTAAATATTTATATCAACTTTAGATTATGGAGTAATCAAGGTTTACGATAATGTTTTACTCATTTGGTTAACTTTAAAGTATGGAGTAAATTTTTTTTAGCTGTATGGTATGAGTGTTACAAGTGGTATCAGAGCAGCGTTCGCACGCTGGGACCCTAGGGTCACCTAACAAGTTAAAGTGTGTGTATACTGATACACAAAAAAGAAGTAGACTGCAAAGGACGACATGAGAAGGGGATCGACACAACAAACACCTCAGAATACCGGGGAACCTGCACCTCAAACACAACCAGAAATGAATCTTGAAATGTGGATTCATTTAAGTGTAGATCAACACTAGCATACTAGTAGGATACTGGAGGAGAAACAACACCATACCAACATACTGTTAAGTATTGTGAAAAAGTTGCAAGAGGAAATGGTCCGAGTAAGAAGTGACAAAGAACGACTGACGCAAGAGCACGAAAGGATACTTAAGAGCCTTTCCGACAAGAAGAATTAAGTGGTTTTACAACCCAGTCCTGATAGAGGTATGTAAGAGGAGAAAGAGACAAACTAAGGACCAAACCACAGATAGAATGGGCAGGAGTTCCTCACAGTGAAGAAACAAGAAAAAAAACTATAATGAAGTAGAGTCTGGAAATGTGTCCAATCAGCGGGAAATTAAGAAGAAAAAAGTGGACCTTCAAGGTGAGTTTCGGAAAATAAAACCACATACATTCGACAAAGAAGATGAAGAGGTGGCAGAGGCTTGGTTGATAAACATGAATAATTACTTTCAAGTGTATGAGTACATCAAAAACCTTAATGCCAGATTGACCATTTACCAGCTACGAGAAAAAGTCACCCTATGGTGGGAGGAGGTAAAGAATGTTCGCAATATTGAATATCAAGATGTTACATGGGGTTCATTCCAGCAATACTTTAAAGATAATTATTTGACAGAACGTTTTTATGACGAAAAATCCAGGGAATTCCATAACTTGAAGCTAGGTCAGATGACTATGGACGAGTATATTACTAAATTCACCTCCTTATTAAGAAATTTTCCTTATCTCAGAGAGAAAAAGGCTAAGGTTAAGAGATTCCTAAGTAGTCTGCCAACCCACATGAAGGTACAATTTGAGTTTGTCAATCCTAAGACCATGGATGAAGCAACTCGTAAGGCACGAATGTGCTACCAGCAGTCCAAGGCAAAAGGGGAAGTGGGAAATGGTTGGCAGCCAAGAAAAGGACAGAAAAATAGTTCAAACTTCAAGAGTGCTAGAAGTAACAATTTTAGAAATTTTGCGCGAAGTTCAGTAAGCAAGCAGTTTGGCAGAAATCATCAAAGAACCAAATGGCCCGCTGAAGAGAGGCAAATATAGGCTTCTAGCAAACCTGAGCAAGGACAAGTATCCAAACCACCCTGCAGTGTTGGGGGTGTGGTGAGGCACATTATTATAAAAATTTCCCACAGTGAGGAAGAATTAAAACAGTTGCTAATTTGCAGGAAGCTTCTACAGTGGGAGATGTGGCTCGAAACATACCTCGAATCAACGCAGTGTTGGAAGATCGTTAGGTATATTATCAACCAACGATGATAGAGTTGGAAGGTAAGTTACTGTCTCAGTCTGTTTCTATTTTGGTTGACCTAGGTGCAAGTTTAAGTTATGTAAACCCCAAAATAGTAGAAGTATGTAAATTAAAAGGTCAGAAATCCAAAAACTCTTGGCTGGTACAACTAGCCACAAGAGAAAAAAGAAAAGTAAGTTCCAAAATTCCAAACCGCAGATTGGAAATTGTAGACCTTCAGTTAAACGTGGACCTGAACATATTTTCATTAGGGTGCTATGATGTTTTGCTGGGGATGGATTCGCTAGAGAAAAATTGAAGTTTGGTGTAAAATAAAGAAAATATTATATACTATAGAATGCAAGATGGAACACGCAAAGAGATTCAGGGAATCAAGAAACCATTACAGTTGCGTCCTATTACAACATCTCAAATGAATAAGACTTCATGGATGTATTTCCAAAATATGTACCTAGATTGCCACCAACAAGAGATATTGATTTCACCATTGAATTAATGCTAGGAGCACCACCTGTGTCAAGGGCTCCTTACAGAATGAGTGTTCCAGAACTAACTGAATTAAAAATGCAGTTGCAAGAGCTATTGGACAAAGGATACATTCATCCAAGTGTGTCCCCTTAGGGAGCACCGGTGATGTTCGTAAAGAAGAAGGACGGAACCATGCGAATGCACATGGACTATAGACAGCTCAATAAATTAACAGTCAAAAATAAATATCCTTTACCGCGGATTGATGACATGTTCAATTAGGTGAAGGAGGACACAATATTCTCAAAAATAGATTTAAGGTCTAGATACCATCAGATTTGGATCAAAGATGAAGATATTTATAAGACTGCTTTCCATACCAGGTACGGGAATTATGAGTTTGTGGTGCTACCCTTTGGGTTAACAAATGCGGCAGTGACATTTATGAGGTTAATGCATGGTATATTTCACCCCTTCCTGGATAACTTTGTACTCATATTTATTGATGATATTTTAATCTATTCTAAGAACCAGGAAGAACATAGAGAACATCTAAGAATAGTGTTGGAAATGTTAAGAAAACACCAGCTATACGCTAAGTTCAACAAATGTGATTTCTTCAAAACAAAAATCCAGTACTTAGGCCATGTTATTTCAGTAGAGGGGATAGTTGTTGATCCGAATAAAATTAAGACAATCATGGAATGGCGAGTTCCCCAAAATGTGGCAGATATTCGATCCTTTATGGGATTGGTTGGGTACTACCAAAGATTCCTTGAAGGGTTCTCTAGAATTACTTTTCCAATCACCTCTTTGCAGAGAAAAGGAAAAGTCTTTAAGTGGACTAATGATTGCAAAAATAGCTTTGAAAGTTAAATCATATGTTGACCACTGCACCAGTGTTGAGGGTAATTGACCCCAACAAAGAATTTGAGGTTTGTACAGATGCTTGTAATGAGGGAGTTGAGGAATTTTTTATCTCAGGAAGGAAAGGTATTGGCCTATGAGTCAAGAAAGTTAAAAGAGAATGAGCAAAGATATTCAGCATATGATCTGGAGTTAACAACAGTGGTACATGCACTCCGGGTATGGAGACACTACCTATTGGGAAAGAAGTTTTCATTAAAAATTGATCATAGTAGCTTGACCAGTTACTTCAAGCAAGATGATTTAAACTCCCGACAGGAAAGATGGAATGCCTTCCTAAGTGAGTTTGATATGGATATTCAGCATGTGAAGGGTAAAGAAAACCATGTAGTAGATGCCTTAAGTAGGAAACTACATTGTGTCTATGAGATATGCTATAACCAGCTTGAACGCAAATTTTTTGACCAAGTAAAAGAGGAAGCACGGAAGGATCGAGAATACCAATTCCTATGGCAGCAAATGGAAGAGGCTAGAAAGCAACAAAATACTTCTGAATATGGATTTAGTAATGAAAAAATGCTAACCTTTAGAGAAAATATATATATAACAAACCGTGTGGATCTAAAGGAGCTAACCATGAATGAATATCATCGAAGTAATTATGCAGGACACCTAGGATACCAGAAGATGTAAATTGCAATTAGAAAAATATATTTCTGGCCTGGTATGCGTAGAAACATTGTTGAATACCTAAACAAATGTTTGGAGTGTGAAAAGGTCAAGGTGGAGCATCGACATCTAGCAGGATTGTTACAGCCCAGACCAGTACCTGAATGGAAGTGGGAGGTTATATCCCTAGATTTCATTACGGGTTTACCATGATCAGAGAGGCACAATGACTCTATTATGGTGGTGATAAATAGGTTGAGTAATATGCACATTTTATACATGTACAATATACTTACAAGATTGTACAGATAGCAAATATTTTTATGAGAGAAATTTTCAGACTGCATGACATTCCAAAGACTGTTATTTCACACAGAGATGTGAAGTTTACTTCAGCATTTTGGAGAAATTTGTTTACAGGTCTGGGGACCCAAATAAACTTCAGCACTGCTTATCATCCCCAGATGGATGGTCAAACAGAACGGGTAAATCAAGTTTTAGAAGACATTCTATGCATGTACATGATGCATCAACCAACTAAATGGGAAGAATATTTACACCTAGTTTAAATTTCTTACAAAAATGGTTATCAAGAGTCCTTTAAGATGAGTCCTTTCAAAGCTCTATATGGGAGGCAATGTCACACTCCCATAAATTAGAGCAGCCCCAAAACGAAACTAATGCTTGGACCAGAAATGTTGGCTGAAATGGAATCGAAGGTAAAGAATATCAGGTAAAACTTGGAAGTTACACAAGATCGACAGAAGATATACGGATATAAGAAAAGGACTTATCGAGAATTCGAGGAGGGTGATCATGTGTATGTGAGGATCAAACCAAAGAAGAGCACCTTGAGATGGGCCTCTTGTGCCAAGTTAGCCCCTAGGTTCTGTGGATCATTCCAGATATTGGAAAGGGTGGGACCTGTGGCATATTGATTGGCCTTACCCAGCCACATTCAAGTCCACAGTGTGTTTCATGTGTCCCTGCTAAAGAGATATGTACATGACCTGAAGCATGTAATCCATTGGTATAATATTCAGGTAGGATAGAATTAGAAAATCCTAACTTCAAGCATGAATTTTTTATGTGAATTTGACAGAAAAATTTGTTGTTTGTGGGTAGATCCAGACGGCGAGTTTCTAGTCGAGCTTCAACGTATACTCGATGGGGAAGAAATCATGCTCCGAAAGCGAGTCATCACTCATGTTAAAGTGCAGTGGAAGCACTTTAGCCCAGATGAGGCTACTTGGGAAGACGAAGGATTTGTAAATGAGGCTTACCCAGAGCTATTTCTTGAGCTGGACTGAAACATCGGGGACGATGTTACTTCTAGAGGGGGAAGTTGTGACAGCTGAATTTGGTATTAACTAGTTGTTAACTAGTAAAATGAAATTTTAGTTATTATTTTAAAGAGAAGACTAAAAAAATTATTTTTTTATGGAAAAGATTATTTTTGTTATTGTTATGAAAAATAAATTTGGCTATGGAAAAGTAGTTCCATAAAAAGTAAAAAGGCTGATGGTAAAATTATTCCAAGAACTCAAAGGTGGTTGGACAATTTGAACATTTACATGCTCCTTTGAGGATAAAATACTTATCCCAGTGAGGAATAGAGGTTATTTTCAACAACAAGGGAAGAGAGTGAGAAATTTCCTAAGCTAGTAAAGACCAATGGAAACCACTCAGTGTTCCTGAGATTTTCTAGTACTCACTGGACTTAGGGTCCTGAGGTCACAGAAGAAAACACTGTCAACCTGTACCTCTCAGGTGTGGAGCACGGGAGAAGGAGAAGGACGTAATCACCTCTCTTGAAGGTTGGGTGGACATCAACAACCAAATTCACTTTCAGATAAGTGACTGTTATTTAAGAATAATTTAGACAGGAAGGTCCTTTTAGTTATTTGTACACATATATGTGTTTACTTAGCTTCAAGAAACAATATTGTTATGGAAAAATACCCATTAGTAAAGAGGAATGGGTTTGTGAGTTATAAATGATTCAACAATTATTTACAAATTTTGAAATTACTATTATAAGTTATTGTAGCATATCTTGTGAGATTTTACAAAAAAAAATAAGACATGCTTCCAAGTATTTAGAATTACTGTAGATGAATATTAAAGATTCCGCAAAACAATGATATAGACTATTGTAAATAGAACATATTGCCAAGATTTTGGAAATATGTTAGGATGCATACAGAAGGATATCTGACCAAGAAGTATATTGATGAAATATGTATCTACAAACTTATTGTGCAAAAGAAAACAAATCAAGTAAAACAGAAATAGGAAAATTTCTGCTTTCTATAGCAATGGCGGAGTAAACCATTGGTTTTGGGTACAGCGAAGTAATCCCAACCTAGAACTCGTCGCTACCCCTGACTATCTATACTCGGACAGAGTTTAGAGGTGGTTTGGTCACCTAAATAGAAGGCATAACCCTATGATGATAATTTTAAAAGAAAGAAGGAAATGGAAACTAGGATTACATCAAATACTAGTACATATATAAATTAGAGTTCGAAGCCTGAAACTCGAACATAAACATATAAACAAATGACAAGAAAATAAGCAAAAGTGTAAGCAGAAACTATGTGTATATTTCAATAAGTTGCAACAAATAACAAGGTTAAGAAACAGAACTTATATATACATATAAAACGTACCGAAAACCCTTCTTACAATTACAACAGAAGAATTCCATAATAAAGATCGACTTAAGAGCCGATTTAAACAGAAAACCATTTCTTTTTAAACAATGCATATCCAAAACTATGAAATTTAAAATATTGAAGTCCACGTGAAAGCTAACTGAGGCCCAAAAGTTCTGGCTCGGGAAAATGCTTAAACATCTTCATATACTTGCGGAAGGAACAATGCATAAAAAAAATTATGAACAAGAAATTCGAGGCTTGAAAGAAAACCCATTTGACTGAACTAATGTTGGGACTAAATCCCAGTGAATGTCACAAATACGCCAGAGAGAGGAAGGGTCCTTTGACACTAAGCGAAATCATTTAACAATACCTGGAAGGTAGTGCCGATTTTGTTAGCAAAAATTTGAGAACCCGACGTTCAACATGAAGAAATCATTATAGGAGACCCTGCCATTCGATAACGAAACTCACCTGTAACAAAAGAACCATAGAAAAATCAGTGAGATATGGCATGAAGGAAATAATGTAATTAGTTTTGTAAATACAAAGAACTGAAAAAAAAATAAAATGGAATTGAATATACCTGAGATGATAGCTGCCACGAAAAGCCCTAACATCAAACTCGAACAAAAGAAAATTATGAAGATTAAAACACCATGTCTGGATTTTCAAAAAGATAAAAATTGATTGAGGTAATCCGAGAGGCAAGTAAAGCGGCGACCAAAACGAGGGTATACCTGAGCTGAATAGTGTGGAATGAGCGGGATAGGAACCAGCAACTTGAATTGGTGGAAAAGGCCTAAATCCTGCCAAAAATCCACAACAATGTTGATGGAGGCTCTGACTCCAACACACGGATAACCTCGGGGTTTTGCTCCTTTCCATACCACAACTCATGGGGTGCATCACCATTGAAAACCTCACAAATGATGACGGTCCTCATTAACAGACGGAACTAGCCTTCAATACTGCGGCATCAACACTTACAGATGCAGAGTAAAACCCGGTGCAGGAGTAGAGACAAATGATGGAGTCACTTAGGGTTTTTCTATGATAAACAAGTCATTTCCATCCGGATGAAGTTACCATAGAACTCCAAGGAATCGAGCGGTGAGTTTAGGGCAGGTGGCCATTGAAACTCGAACCTGAATCCACGAAAAATCACACAGTTGTCGGAGTATTAACTTGCTACGACGAGAAGCATTTAATTGTCAAGATGTGCCAACAAAAAGCCTTGGTATTCATAGTCTCTGATAACATACATATAAATGCGATGAAATAGTCGACGTTTAATACTATGAGATTAATAAAGTTTGGGCAAGTTTAAAGATATGCGCAGGAAACCCTTGGATATATATATATATATATATATTAAAGTGTGATAAATATAACGCAAACCCAAAGTTATGAACGGGTTTATTATCTAGAGAGTTAAATATTTGTAATAATGTTTAAATATTTATATCAACTTTAGAGTATGGATTAATTAAAGTTTATGATATTTTTTTACTCATTTGGTTAACTTTAGAGTATGGAGTATTTTTTTTAGTTGTATGGTATGAGTGTTACATTTATTCAAAGTATGCATTGCAAAAAAAAATTACACATTTGATTTCTATTGGATAAGTATAATATAAGAAGATTTGTAGTTTTAATTTTTTTATATTTACATATAAAGTTGATATAAAATAATGTTAATGCAAAAATGAAATATTTTATCTATGGTAAACTGTGGAATGATTTTTTTTATTAATTAGTTTTTTAATACTTATATTAACCCTATGTTGAGCATAATGAAATTAATTTTTTTACTATGAATTACTTTAATTCTTTATATATATTTAATTAATGTAAAATTATGTTAATTACGATGGACATTGAAATATTTAATTTATTACATAACATTGAAATATTTTTTTGATATTGAAAAATAATTTGTTATTCATTTTTTTCTTTAATGTAAACATTATTTTATTTCCTTTAATATAATGTTATGGGAGGCTATGATTTGTGTTTGTTACAAAGAATTATTATATTCATTATGATAATTTTGGAAATATTGTTTATTATGAAAGTGATATGTAAAGTATATTGAATTACCAAATAATTTTCAATATTGAATTATAAGAAATTTTCTCTATTTGTCTTGTAAGATTAGTACTAATATTTCTTTACATTTATGTATTTTTAAATATTTTAAATATTCTTATAAATTCTAATTCATTTACATAAACACAAATCATTAATTTTTAATAGCTAAAATTTTAACATACTATTATCTTGATAATAATTGTGGGCCCAAAACAAGAATTTATCCTTAAAATCTTATATTTTTTATAAAAAATACCACAATAAATACCTAAATAAAAAAAATTCATAGATCATGTTTGGCGATCTGGGTATTTTCAATTATATTTTCCAAAAAAGAAAATTAAGGTTTAATCACAACATTTCCTCTCATAAACATGCCAAAAGACCTTGAAACTAACTCATGGTTAAAATATTTTAATGGTGTAAATACCCTTACTTTCAAGACAAAAATTCCCTCAAACATCAAGTGTGGTCATTCAAGTTGTTAGTCAAGGGACCTTGTAATTAGAAGTAGCCTTTACGATGTCAGGCCCAATCATCTTCATTTATCAGGTGAAGGACCCAAGTACGCATCCTTAATGTGATGTTCAAATCTTGATTCTAAGATGAGTGGTCTACATTTGAAAAAAAACCTGCATGTTCTCATGAATGAGCACAGGCATGTTGGTGCTTTTTTTCGAAAAATTCATAAGGGTGATTGTTCATTTAAATTCAATTTTCTTCAAGGGAGAGACAACTCTAGAATACATATTTTTTGAGTTAGTTTCTTTGAATATAGGTTCAACTTGCAAATACACGAAAACTTTTATTTTTCAGAGTATTTCTATATAAATTTTTGAAAATTTTGAATTTTTTACATAGTCTAGATCAATTTACCGCGGTGAAGCTACAAATGCTTATAGATTTGATTGTACTAATTCCAAATGTATAATTTATTTAAAAAATAAAATTATTTATTATTTTTAATATATTTTTGTTTTGATATACATCTAAATCTAAAAATGTATATCTCTTTATTTAAGTTATAATTATTTTTTTTCATATATGAGATTAAGACCTATAGTATTAAAATTAAATAAAATGGTTCAATAATGTTAAGGATCTTTTAAATAATACTAATAGAAAACCTTGTAATTTTAAAAACATGCTAACTTTTATAATTTAAATAAAATTATAAATTTGAAAAAATAATTCTTACGATTTTACAAAATTTTGTAATGAAATTCCATCATTTAAATATTCAAAGTTAATACTAACAAAAGTATATGAATTATATTTTGACTTATTTAAAATTAAGCACTTTATTTTTTATAAAAACACAATAATATATATGGCAATCAAGTGACATAGACTTGGAAGTTGGAGTAAATCAAGTGATTTGCTATTTTGAAAAATAATGTGCTTTTTTGGCCTTTTGAAAAATCTTACCTAGAGTTTTGGTTGTTTGCTTTTTGAAAAATCATG
>JAXQQM020089643.1:0-34240 GCA_034641835.2 Pinus albicaulis | reverse complement strand
TTCATAGTAAACTGTATCTAAAATAGAAGAAAAGAGATGTAAATGAGAAATGAGCCACTAGGCACCTCCACACATGAAGATAAATGAACAATTCTTGGATGATACAATTTACAAAACCTCCTTTCTATATATAGGAGTCCATGGGGCCATAATGTAATCCTAGTGAGCCACAATGTAATCCTAGCCGACCTAACAATAATAATTTAAGGGCACAATAATAACAAAATGGGGTTACAAGGGTACAATAATAACAATAAGGGGGTTACACTAACAACAATAAGGGACTATACTAGTAATATAGGGACCTAACATGCCCCTCTTCTTCAAAAAAAGTGTTGTCCTCAACGCTTGAGTAGCTCTGGGTGCTTTTGTATAAAATTCTCATCCTCCCATGTAGAATCTTCAGTGGGTAAGTTCTTCCACTTGATGAGATACTCTGAAATTGATCGATTCCGTAGTTGTCGAGTTCTTTTTTCCATGACTACTTCAGGTTCCAATATTATTTTCCCTTCCCCGTCAAGTTTTGGCAATACTGTTTGAACTGGAAGATCTTCACCTATAACCTTCTTTAAGCATGAAACATGGAAGACTGGATGTACTCGCGAAGAAGCAGGAAGCTCCAATTTGTATGCCATAGTACCAATCTTTTGCAACACCTTGTAAGGACCATAGTACTTTGGCGATAATTTATTATCCTTCTTTGCTTTCTTGAGGGACATTTTTTTGTATGGTTGTAGCCGTAAAAATACCCAATCTCCTACATCAAAACTTCTCTCGCTGCGATGTTGATCTGCCTGTTGTTTCATTCGATTTTGTGCCAAATTGAGGTTATCCTTTAAGAGTTGGAGAACTTCTTGCTGATGCTCGATGTGATCTTCCACTGCTTGAACCTTCGAATTTTCCCTTAAAGATGATGTGATGGATGGTGGATGATATCCATAAAGTGCCATAAATGGGCTCATTTTTGCTGCAGTATGGAAGGAAGTGTTATACCACCATTCGGCAAGAGGTAACCACTTGACCCATTGTGTTTGTTTATCAGATACAAAACAACGAAGATATCCTTCCAAACATTTATTTACTATCTCAGTTTGACCATCAGGTTGAGGATGATAAGATGAGCTATGAGCTAATTGAGTACCCAAACAAGAAAATAACTCCGTCCAAAAATTTCCAGTAAAAATGGGATCTCTGTCGCTCACAATAACCCTTGGGCTTCCATGTAGCTTTTGAATTCTGTCCATAAATGTAGTAGCAATTGTACTTGCTTTAAATGGATGAGATAATGCAAAAAAGTGTGCATACTTGGTAAGTATATCAACTACCACCCTGATGACACTCTTTCCCTTGGACTTAGGTAAACCTGTGATAAAATCCATTGAAATCTCCTCCCAACGTTGACTTGGAATGCATAAAGGTTGTAGAAGTTCCAGGGTCTTAATTGTCTCAACTTTATTCTGCTAGCAAACCAAACATTCCGCCAAAAAATTTCGAATATCAGATTTAAGGCCATCCCAAAAAAATTCTTTCTTCACCCTGTGGTAAGTTTTTAAAAATCCTGAGTGTCCTCCTAAAGGAGAAGTGTGCAATTCGAGAAGAATCTTTTGTTTTAGTTGGGAATTCTTACAAAGATATAAGCGATCTTTGTACCATAAGGAATCATTTTTCCAACTAAATGTATGAGATGTACTAGGATCTTGCTGCAACTTTTGAATGAGTGTCCATACATCTTTGTCCTTCTTCCATTCATCTCTTGCTTCAGTTATCCAATCTGGTTGGATAATAGAAATAGCACAAAGCAATGCTTCCACCTCTTCATTATTTCTTGAGAGTGCATCTGCAACACCATTAAGCTTTCCTTTTTTGTAGATTATTTCAAAGTCATAACCCAACATCTTTGTGACCCATTTTTGCTGCTCTTCTGAAGATAGTCTTTGTTCCAAAAAGTGTTTAAGACTATCATGATCAGTTTTTACCTTAAGTGTCTTCCCATTAGGTAAGTTCGCCATTTCTTTAGTGCATGCAGTATTGCTAACATTTCCTTCTCATAAATAGGTTTCTGTAAATACTTTCCTTTGATTGGATGACTTTCAAAAGTAATGGGTCTTCCTTCCTGCATTAAAACTGCACCAATTCCATTTCCTGAGGCATCACATTCCACAATAAAGGTTTTTGTGAAGTCTGGTGTAGCTAAGACCGGTGCTAGGCACATTGCCTCTTTAAGACGTTCAAAGGCCTTAGTTGCTTCGGGAGTCCATGAAAATGCATCTTTCTTCAATAATGTTGTTAGAGGTGCTGCTATTCTCCCATAATTCTTAACAAACTTGCGATAATACCCTATTAACCCGAGAAATCCTCGCAACTGCTTTATGGTTGTGGGGACTTTCCATTCCTTAATGGATTTAATTTTGTTAGGGTCTAACTTAACACCCTCGTGAGATACAATATGACCCAGATATTCCACCTCTTGTACTCCAAAGAAACATTTGGATTTTTTTGCATATAATTGTTTCTCCTGCAATAGTTTGAGCACCTGTCAACATGTTCAACATGATCCTTCCAAGACCTGCTGTAGATTAGTATATCATCAAAAAATACTAGCACAAATTTTCTAAGGAAGGGTTTGAAAACGGAATTCATCAACCCTTGAAATGTAGAAGGTGCATTGGTAAGGCCAAAAGGCATGACCAAAATTTCATAATGACCCTCATGAGTTCGAAATGCTGTTTTTGGAATATCTTCAGTCTTCATTCTAATTTGATGATATCCTGAACGAAGATTCAACTGGGTAAAATAAATTGCTCCATGTAATTCATCCAATAATTCATCAATCACAGGAATGGGAAATTTGTCTTTAATGGTGAGCTTATTGAGCTCCCTATAATCTGAACACATTCGCCATGATCCATCCTTCTTGTGTACCAATACTACAGAAGCAGAGAAAGAACTTTGACTAGGTTGAATTATACCCGCCTCTAACATTTCTGCAATCATACGTTCAATTTCACTCTTTTGGACAAAAGGATATCTATAAGGCCTGATGTTTGGAGGAACACTTCCTGGAATCAAATGAATAGCATGATCATGATCACGAATAGGTGGGAGTCCTTTGGTAGTTTCAAACACCTTGGAATGATTGTCCAAGACTTGTTGGAGATCTGCAGAAATAGATGATTTTGATGTCGGAACTTCTAGTGAGCATAATTGTGCAATTACGCCTCGTTGTTCTTTATTTAGAAGCTTTGTCATGACATTAGAGCTTGTTATCCTTCTTGGCTTCCCTTCAATACCCCGTAATTGGACTTCCTTTCCTTCTGAAAAAAATTTCAAGAAAAGTTCTTGAAAATTAAAAGCTACCGTCCCCAAAGATTGTAACCATTGTACTCCTAGTACAACATCAGCACCTCCCATGGGAATGGAAAGCATTGGACTATTCAATACATATTCCCCCATGGTTAGCTTGATATTATGGCATTTTCCAGAGAAATTTATAGTTCCTCCATTTGCAACCATCACTTGACATTCTGGTGCTGGGTATAGGAAACAATTTACTTCCTTGGCTACCTTATAATGAATAAAATTATGGGTGCTACCTGAATCAATCAACACTATTACCCTTTTCTTCTTTATATGTCCTTCTATCTTGAGAGTTTGAGGAGTGGTAATTCCTGCGAGTGCATTACACGATATGGTCGGATTCATTTCTTCCTCTTCTAGGGGTGGTTCCTGGTGTATATCCTCTTCTTGTTCATTTTCTTCTTCTTCTTCACAATCTATGTAAAATCATTTCTTCTCAGCACACTTATGACCTTTAGTGTATTTGCTATCACAACTGTAGCAAAGCCCTTTTGCTCTTTTTTCTTCCAATTGTTGTGGTGTCAACCTTGTAGGTTGTGGAAATTTAGGTGTAGAAACACTTCCTTCTTTATAGAAGTGAGTGGTAGGGTTCCTTGTCGCCATAATTTTACATTCAATTTTTCTTGCCAAACTAAATTCCTTCTCCAATGAATCAGGTTCCAAGACACGAACTTCATGTTGGATGTTATCCTTTAAAGTGCCTATGAAGAGATCAATCTTGTGTTCCTCTAGAATATCAGTTACCCTTATATTCAATTTTTGGAAGTCCTCAATGTGCTGCCCCACTAAAGCCTTTTGTTTGAGATTTATCAATTGGCTAAAGAAGGTGTTGCTCTTTGTATCCTCATAATGTGCTATCATTTCCTCCGTAAAAATTGACCAAGTGACAATTTTTTTACGGGAGCAAAGCCATCGATACCATACAAATGTATTTTGTTCTAAATGTAAAGTTGCGATACGTACCTTTTGTGTGTTTTGCACGTTATGGAGATCAAAATATTGCTCCATATGTAGTATCCATGTTACAGGATCCTTTCCATCAAACTTCCTCATATCCATTTTTGGAATATGTTGGTTCTTCCCGCCAACATTCGAGTTTATGAAATCACAATTAACATTTATTTTTTTCTCATCAGGAGGTTCTTCTCCTATATTTCCGCCATTAGGAATCATTTTTGGTTTTAAGCTTGTCATCAAGCCTTCCATGTATGCTTTTAGATCACTCTTCATGTTTTCCATGTTGTCTTTCATGTCATCCATCTTAGCTTCCACGCCTTTCTTCAAACTGTCCATCTTCACTTCCATGCCTTTCTTCAAAACTTCCATTTCATTTTTTGTTGCTCTTTGTGAGACTGAAAACTGTTGCATTTTCTCTTGTAATTTTGATAGATCATGTTGCAATTCTTCATCTTCATGAGTCATAGTAGAGCCTTATGAAGGCTTAATGGGTGTTGAATTATTTTAGGGGCCATTTTATAATCCAATATTGATATCTATTCTACAATATTCCCTTGGAATCAATTCAACTTGATTCTTCAAACAAGACTTATGCAATTCGGAAAAAAAATACACACCTTTTACTAGATTTTAGGAGATCGATATTGAAATTGAATTATCTCTGTAATTGAAAATCTTCGATATCTGAAATTCAGCCCTGTAGTAGCCCTCTGAAGCTTCTTTCAAATGCCACAGGTCTGACCTGATTTTGATTCTTCAAGACAAAGTTGTGTCCAATCTCCCACAATGACCTAATTCTGGACTGGTTCAGTAGAGCGAACTTGTACGACTTGCCACGTGTCACTGTTTTGTCCTTTGTCTCTGAAATTGATAGCGAAGAAACTACAGGCCGTGTAATGGTGATCACTTTTGATGGCACTCCAATCCAATCTTCAGAGAGAGAGTTATTAAACTTTTCCCACGATCACCTCTTTGAGATGAAATTCAGGAGCCTGAAAAAGCACTACCTTCCACAGATCATATCTCCAAAAATATTGCGAACCAAGCTCTGAAATTTTTTTATGAATTTCCTCAGGATTTTAGCTTCGCACCATATGAATTTCAGATTCTGAACCTTCGTAGAAAACAATTTATAGCGCAAATTCCACGATGACCTGTTTAGGAGCCTGAAACAATACCTGACTTCCACAGATCATATCTCTGAAATTATTGCGAACCAAACTCTGAAATTTTTATACAAGCTTCCTCAGGATTTTTTCTTCGCACCCTAAAAATTTCAGCTTCTGAAACTTCGTAGAAAAAAAATTTATAGCGAAAATGCCACGATGACCTGTTTGGAGCAGCGAAACCCTAGAATCCAAAGCTCTGATACCAAATGTTGTGTAACCAGCTCCAAAAATAGAAGAAAAGAGATATCAACGCCTTAAAAATGAGCCACTTCGAGGGGGAAACCTCCAATACATTACATAAATGAACAATTCTTGGATGATACAATTCACAAAACCTCCTTTCTATATATAGAAGTCCATGGGGCCATAATGTAATCCTAGTGGGCCACAATGTAATCCTAGCCGACCTAACAATAATAATTTAAGGGCACAATAATAACAAAATGGGGGTTACAAGGGTACAATAATAACAATAAGGGGGTTACACTAACAATAATAAGGGACTATGCTAGTGATATAGGGACCTAACATAGCTACTCCCTGCACTCAAATAGAGGTACATAGTTTTTTAGGATTTGCTGGATATTATCGTAGATTTATCAATAATTTTTCACAGATTGCTGCACCACTATATGCCTTAACAGGAAACACTGATTTCATATGGACTGACAAATGTGATATTGCTTTTTCAGATTTGAAATAGCTCGTATCTACATCACCAGTACTACGAGGACCAAACTGGGATATACCCTTCCAAATCTCATCAGATGCATCAAATACAACCATTGGAGCAGTTCTTGGCCAAGAGGAAGAAAAGAAACCATATGCTATATATTACATTAGAAAGAACTTAACTCCTGCTGAGTTAAATTACACAGTAACAGAGAAGGAGTTTTTAGCAGTCATTTATGCTATTAACAAATTTAGACACTATATAAATGGATACCTTGTAATTTTGTATACAGACTTACTCTGCCATTAAATATTTAGCTAATAAACTAGTTACGAATGGAAGAGTGACACGTTGGTTGCTTCTTTTGCAGGAATTTGATATAACTATAAGGGATCGACCAGGGAAGGAAATCCTTGTAGCTGATTTCCTTTCCTAAGTACCAAGAAAAGATGATGCAATAGTAGTGGAAGATCAGTTTCCAGATGAACACGTGTTCGTTGTTACCATAAAAACACCATGGTATGCAAATGTGGAAAAAAATTTAGCAGTAGGAAAGCTACCTAAACATTTGACATCCAAAGAAACGAAATCCATAGTACAACGCAACACTCGGTTCTCCTGGATTGGAGGATATATTTTTCACACAAGGGATGATATGCACATCCACAGGTGTATCAGGGAAGATGAAATCTATGACATCTTAAAAGCTTGCCACGATGGACCATGCGGTGGAAATTTTGCAGACCGCAGAACTGGACATAAAATCTTACAAATGGGCTATTATTGACCCACGATATTTAAGGATGCTAAGAAATTTGTCCAAGACTGCAATGGCTGCCAACAGATGGGCCGCCCTAGCCAATCTGATGAGATGCCCTTGCATCCACAGTTGATTATAGAACCTTTTGAGCATTGGGCACTAGATTTTGTTCGGCCGATTAACCCATCATCTAATCAGAAGTCATACATATTAGTTGCAACAGAATATGTGACCAAGTGGGTGGAAGCGGTTGCATTACCTAGGGCCACAGAAGAAACCGTAATACATTTTCTTTTTGAAATTTTTCTACGATATGGGTTACCCAGAGAAGTAATCACTGATGGAGGACCGCAATTTGTGGGCCACAAGATTGCTGCTACACTGAAAAAACACCATGTTATTCACAGGATTACCTCTCCATATCACCCATAAGCCAATGGGCAGGTAGAAAGCACCAACAAGGTAATTGAAGCTATCCTAACAAAGACGGTCTTGTCACACAGACGAGATTGGGCTACTCGACTGCCAGAAGCCTTGTGGGAATATCGTACAACATGGAGGAACACTACTGGATACTCCCCATATCAACTGGTATTTGGTAAGGAACCTATCTTTCCTATTGAATTTGAGATACAAACGCTAAGGACAGCCCAGGCAGTAGGACTAGAATTAACCGAAGCCCAGACTAATTGATTACAGTAGATAAATGAATTAGATGAAATCCAACTATCAGCTGTTCATCATACTGCACCGATCCAACAACAAAGAGAAAAATGGCATGATGCCCTCATCAAGAAAAAAACCTTCCATGAAGGTGATTGGGCACTTTTGTATGATTCTAGGTTCCATGATTTTCCAGGCAAACTTCAGACCAGATGGTTAGGCCCCTATGAGATACAAGAGGTGAATGAAAATGGTACCCTTACATTAACAACCATTGATGGGTTTGGCCACTCTTTTAAAGAAAACAGACATCGAGTACGCCTCTATCACAAATCGCTTACAAGGGAATTCTTTTGCCAGCAGATACGGGAAGATTCCACAATACAAATTCTTGCTGAGGAGGGTAACCCTTCCACAACACTAGCCCAGTGAGATGTATTTTTTTTTTTGAATTCTGTACATAAATTTGTTTTTGAATTGATTGGATTTGTTTGAAAAATAGTTAGTTTTGTTTTTCTTTTGTTGTTCCCTACAAGGAACAACAAATTTCCTTTACATACATTGACCGTTTCCTAAAAAGAACATTACTTTTTGTATATTTCGTTTTGCTGTTCCCTACAGGGAATAGCTGCCGTTCCCTCTAAGGAAGAACAATTTTTTTGTATGTATTTCTGCTGTTCCCTACAGGGAACAACTGCTGTTCCTTACAGGGAACAACAATTTTTTTCGTATGTATTTTTTCTTTTCCCTACAGGGAACAACTGCTGTTCCTTACAGGGAACAATTTTTTTTTTTTCGTATGTATTTTTGCTGTTCCCTACAGGGAACAGCTGCTGTTCCCTACAGGGAACAGCTGCTATTCCCTACAGGGAACAGCTGCTGTTCCTTATAGGGAACAACAAATTTTTCGTATGTATTTTTGCTGTTCCCTACAGGGAACAATTGTTGTTCCTTACAAGGAACAACAATTTTTTTTTGTGTGTATTTTTTTGTTGTTCCCTACAGGGAGCAACTACTGTTCATTCTAAGGAACAACACTTCCGTGTGCATTATTTTTTGCTATTCCCTACAGGGAACAACTGCTATTCCCTTTAAGGAACATCATGCTTTGTGTGGATTTTTATTTTGTAAAACAACATCTGGTGAATATTTTTGGGAACGTAATGGCATGCAAGATATAATATGCATGGAAGATCAGTAGACCAGGAAAAATACCATGTATATTATCATCTTTAATAAGACTGTTTCATGATAATCTAAACAAAAGAGAAAAGGGCACAATCTCTATTTCATTTTACTGTCCTCAGTTCCACTCTGAAACACATTGATTGATTATCTTTACCATGTTGGTTTCCCCTTGCTTATATAACTTTCTCTATATATTATCAATAAGATGATGGGTATATTGCTTTATATATTGATATCTCAAACTTCTTCCACCATCCCTACTCTTAAGGAGTGGTGAATCACCCACTATGTATAAATAGGGGAATGAATTTAAAAATAATAAAAATAAAAGAAACGTGGATGCGTGAGTGGAAGATAATGTGCCAAGGGCTTTGCGCGGCTCAACGCTGCACGCATGCCTGGCCCACATGGCCCTGCGCACTCCATCTACCATAGCACTACACCTGCAGGCGTTATTAATACGCCTCGAGTCGACCATTGTTGCAGTTATTTCTCCCTCGCTCTTTGGTATATGGCGCTGGTGTGGTTGATTATTTTCACTATGGAGGATGAGCAGCATGAAGGGCCGGTGAACCTCGATCCTTGAGGATGTCACATCCCTTGGCTTAATGCAATTCAAGCAGCAAAGAAACGCGGACCGTGCGTCGGCTGCGCGCGATACAGCTTTACCTCGAGCACGTTAGGGCATCACTTCTCCATGACCCTTGCAGTGCTTCAGCTTCTTCTGGAGCTCCGGGTGCACTCATTGCAGGTACTTTGCTTCCTTTCAGCTTCAATTTGCATTCTCGGGATAGCTGTTCCTCTGGTAATTGGACTTCCAGCTCTTTTGCTCATTCGCCTGGTCTGTGTCACCCTGGTGGTCTCCCCTCCATTTTCCAAGTTCCCGACCCCTTCTTAGGCCGACCTCGCTTGCGCCACCTTCTGCTAGCCATGCCGCGTCTCAGACAACGAATGCGTTGTCGGCGTGGCGTTAGTCGAGGCCAAACCTCTGTCATCCCTTCCTCGCCCCTTTCTGAGCTAAGCTCCTCCTCTGAGGGCGATGATCTCACTCCCCCGCCTGCCTCGCGCGGCGGTGGAGGCAGAGGCAGAGGCAGGGGGCGTCGTGCTGAGAATTCTAGTCTTGCTGGCAGAGGTCGTGGTCGTGCGCGTGTTTCTGGTGATGTCTCTTGTCAACCCACTTCCGCCTATCCTCTCCTTTTGAGCCTCCCTGCCATTCCTCCCCTCCTGACCTTCCCGCTCAGCTCAGTCAGCCCCTCCCTTCTGATGTTTCTGTCCCTCCTTGTTAGCCCAACCCTTAGGGCAGAAGGTTACGAGGGTCCACCATCAGGCAAACCTCTCAGAACACTGAGCTCCGCTTCCACTGCACCTCCTTCGACTCCATCATCACCGCTTTCATCACAGTCTCCCTGCGTGAAGAAATCCCGCTCTCTGCTCCCCCCTCCCCTCCTATTGACCTTCGCCCCAATCCCTCTCTTCACAATGGGCTGTGTTCTGAAGCTGAGAACAAGGAAATGAAGACTGACAGTCATGCAGGAACGAAGGACAGTAGCGAGGAGAATGAATATGCATGCAGAGTTGAAGAGGAACCAATGTCTTCCGAGCATGAGGGTTAAATCCCCTGGCTCAATTACTACTGATCTTTTTGAGTTTTACTGTTTTAATTGCTCACCTGTTGGGCATAGTGATGCTTCTAGCTTTTTTGTTGTTGTTTACATGTTCTGCTTAAACTTATGGCCGGTTTCCCTACCATGGGCGGCCAGTTCCTTATGTTTAATGGGTTGGTTTCCCGCTATGGGCGACCCAGAATTCTCAGGGTGATCTTTGATAATCAGCTTGGTGTACAGTTTCTGACAACAGGCGTGGCCCCGTTGTAACAATATTTTTATAACTTAATAGATTTAGTCTAATTTGAAAAATAAAATAAAAATAAAAATAAAAGAAAGAGTCTGTTTCACTGATGAGTTTATGATTTTTTTCCACAGATGGAGGATAGGGGGTCTCATCACGAGCCATCCTACCATGATCATAAGGAAGGAGCAAAGTGGCATTCCCATTATGGCTACCACACCAGGGTTATGATTCAATAGATGTAATAATCATCCTTGGAAATAGGAGGTCTCATCACGAGCCGACCTGACCACTTTCGCTACTTCCCAGTGAATGGAAATGTGTTCACCTGGTCACCAAACCAGCACATTGGTCTCTACTATGGATACCATCAGACACTTCCCCAATTATACATAGAGGACCATGGTTCCCAAATGTTAAAAGCAACTCTGTCGAGGCTATGGACGCCTGCGGGCAGCAGAAGCTCTACTGATGGCATTGAAGCTTTACTTTACATCAATAATATCTCATACCCTCTTCTTATAGTTTTTTTTTTCTATGGAGAAATTGTAATCCCAACATACCTTTAACCTTTATGCATGAATATCTTTTTAATCAATCACAATGTTTCATTGGAATAATGACACTAAAAGTTTTGATTTCTTGTGTTTTGGTGCATGCTGTTCCTTTTCCTTTCATACATCATATCACGACAACTTATCACTTATTTATAAATCACGGTACGAGCCTTGATATTATTTCTCCAATACAGTTTATAATCTTGTCATGACTGCACGTACCTCATTACTTCATTACCACTATACTTCGCCGCCCATGCCTTACCTTTTCATTTATTTCGGTCGAGGACGACCTATCATTTTGAAGAGTGGCGGGGACCTCCAGTGTAATTTTAAGTGCGCTGTCATTTTTTCATTCGATTTTGCAAGAAATATATGATTTTCCACGATTACAGAAGAATGTGGTATGATAACGATCTCAATAACTATATTTACATTTATAAAATATCACATAACCATTTTTTGTTCCATTATTCTGCTTTTGTGTCCCTGCATTCTCCCTGCTACTTTTATCAATTGCATAGTTTCAGCGCCATGGGAGGAAGATCTGTACGTAGAGAACCGCTAGTACTGGTTGTTTCTGATGCAGCCAGGGAAATTTTAGCTCAAGCTGGGTGGATAGTCTATTTCACACGATTTCAGGCACCCAACGAAGAAATTTCCATTGAGTTTCAACAAAACTTGCGGAATGAAAAAACTACGGTAAGCAGCAGAAAAATCTCTGTATCGGATGCAGTGATAGTAGAAGTATCTGGTTTACCAGCAGAAGGACCTATGTGGATTGGCAAGCGATTGAAGTTGCAGGATGTCATCGAAATATTCAGAGATGAAGGAAAGGAGCTGGTCAAGAAAGGCGAAGGTGTTCGACCATCTTCTCTTGGAGATCCACAGGGAGAATTAGCAAGAATTGTCCAGAACTACATCACCCGCGATGGGCGAAAAGATGTGGTAAGGCCGTGGCAACTTAAGCTTCTGGTAGTTTTAAAACAAAAATGATCTATTAATTTACCAGCATTGTTGAAATATTTATTGGATGACACTGATGAGAGGTTGAGATGGTCCCAACATGTAGAAACAGTGGTAAGACACCACTGCCTGATTAGACTGATAGTTAGCCATAATCTCGCTAAGCAACAACTAAGCTGGGATGATTTCGTATTAGCTCGGGAAGAAGGCTTAGCCTTGCTTGCCCCTATCCCGGTTCAGAAAAGGAAAAGAACTCCCCTTTTAAGAAATATACCTCTCAAACGCAGACGGTCCGCAAGGATAAGGTCAAGGCCAGGGGCGGCTAAAAACCCTCAAGGTAGCACTAGCCAACCCATAGAGATATCAAGCCCAGTTAGAGAACAACCCTTGCAGCTAGAAGGTGAAGGCCAGGATAACCCCAGTGAAGAAACAGGACAGTCCAGGGAGGAACAAAGGAATGAATTAGGACTCACCCCAACACTAAGTATGAGCCCCTAAGGCGATATAATGCATGATTTTGAATTCGCCCAGGTTCTGGATAATATGAATGATTATATGTAGCAAAACCCACTTAACCTAAACGATGAAACAATCCAATCTCTCGAGAATACCAGAAATACTGAACATCTATCTCCTTTAAGGGAAGCAAACCTCGAAGCTGAAATAAATGAAGAAGCTAGTAAGGAAACAGTGCACCAATTTGGTGACATGCTTCCGGTGGAAAATTTCCAGATAGGACTAACTACAGAAAGTATAGGCCATGAAGAAGAAGTAGAAACAGAAGTGCTTCAGGAAGCCGAAACTCAGTTCGGAGACACGGTCCTATTAGGACGAAGCCAGGATGACCAACCAGGATCATTGGAAGTAGAAGCTATTCATGAGACTGACAACAGGATAGTGGCTCCACCGAGAAACTATAGAGCTAAGTTGAAAAAGCTTAGGAAGGAACGACAGAAGCTGCGTAAAACAATGAAAAGACTTAGAAGAAAGATTAAGGAAATCACCATGGAAAAGGCACCAGATAGAACTTCAGAGGCATCCAACACGGTAGTCCAAACAGAAATATATGAAGAGAAGACTACCAGGACTCAAACTGAGCCCATGTCCCCTCAACCTGCCATTATTCGAGAAGAAAGACATGTAGTCTTCATAGATACAACAACTCAGACAGAGGATTTGACCTCTAATAATAAGGAAACTCAGACAGAGCACATTTTCTCCCATAATGTCGGCACCCAGACCAGTTTATTAGCTAAAGAAATCATACTGTACAATGACCCCACTATTATGAATATTCAAGGAGAATTAGCTCAGGCACGGCTTGTGTTAGAATAGATGGAACAAGAAACTGTTCCACGGAAAAAATATCAAGAATTGCGGAAACAACTCCAGGAAATGAATACAACAGAGAGTGAGACTTTCTACAGATGTAGGCAGACAGAAGAGAAAATAGAAAAAATCAAGCTTAGATTGGATAAGACCATAGCTCAGATAGATTCTATTTTCTCATTGTATACATATGTTTTGACATGTAGGGCTCCTGCCAATAATTACGCTTTGTTTCTGTTAGAGTGATATTTGTTGTTGAAAATCAAAGCCGTAAGGGCTAGAAAATCGATTGAATTGAACACTGCTGAAGATTTTATCAGCTATTGTAAACAACATGGTATAAAGGTTCAAAGATTGCTCTGTGAATTCTACTTGCATAATCTTATATTAGCAGATGAGGTAGAGAAGAATCCCAGCTCTTTCGTGGGAGACATCTAGTTCCAGGCCTTTATCTCATTTGCAGTCAATCAAATCAAGTGGCTTAAAGCTCATAGTGCCTTCTAAAGGCAAGAGCATGGGTTGGACCTTTGGGTAAGAAGCGAACCCAAGCACCCTTTGCAAATGCTTGCTAATCAAAGGAGTTTGATGAAAAGAGTAGGGGTAATTCAAGTCTTGGGGCCTATTCATAAAGGAATTATACAGAACGGAGTGTCATACTTCCAATCCATTCACGAAAGTGCGATGACTATGTCCAAACTAAGGTGGGTGTTCTCTACCCGTAGCATGCAGGACAGAGAGAAATTTAATTACAGAAATTTTAAAGCAGCTACAGCTCGTTTTATCACCTATACCAATCTCATTTTGAGAGAAGGACCCTTTTGGTTAGGCTATCGATTTCGTAGCCCCATCATTTGGTACCCTCCTGAAGGTTACCGGGCCACCTATGAATTACTCGAGGGAGAGGAAAGAACTACTTTTTCACTCTTAGCCCAGCACCATGGTTTCAGACCGATCTATGATATTCCTTCTCTAGCTTACTCTTTAACTGCACTTCATCAGAATTATTTGTTTTCATGAGGACATGAAACAGAGTAAGTAGGGGAGTATGTTGAGTCATGAAATGGGTATGTATTTACTATTGAATTCACCATTGTTTTCCATAATTCTTATCTCTTTCATATCCTAATATCCTAATATGATAGAACTATTAAGGATAATGAAGGAATCATGTGCTGCTATGGTTTAATTAACTTCTATCTTTCTTTATACAGGGAAATGGTAAGGGACGATTGCTATTCCCTAACGTTGGAACAAAGGAACCCGAAAAAACAGAATTAGAACAACAGAATCCAACCAATGGAGAAAGAAGCGCGCCGGTTACAGCCAGAGTTAAGAATACATGAGGAATATTAGAGTGGGATATGTCTTAAGTTAGGAATTGGTTACGAATCCCTCAGGATCAGAGATCCTGAGGGATCGTATTTACTGTTTAATTTTTATCTCCGCCTGACTATAAAAGCAAGTGATGATAGAAAGGATGGGGAGAATCTCTGTTATTTTCTAATTTGTAAAATATAATTACAGACCGTGTTTTGGAGAGCACAACTTATTATATGGTTACTTCAGTTCAATGATTAATACATAATTGAGTTTCTGTTCTCTCATTGTATTTGAAGTAACATAGCAGTACCTGCTGATGGCTAAGGGCCCGACCTCTGGTGGAGTTTTGCTGCTTCCTTGTATCATGTTCTGATATATTCTAGCACTTAATTGGTTTGATAATTTCTTTCCCATGTAAATCTATTTTATTTAAGCTGTTCCTTATTTCTTGATTTACATTCTGTTTATGTTTTGCATTACTATTGGATTGATTACATTCCTCTTGTGATTCATATTGTTATGCTTTGTGATATTCCTTAAATAAGCGCATTATATTCTACAAGAGTTTGATTACTGCTTTCAGACTCTCGGAATGATATTACCCTTGACTTGATTGCATTCACAATAGATTTAATAGAATTTATATTTAATCAGCTAAAGTAGAGGTGAGTTATTGCTACTACACTCTCAACTGATGATATTATTATCTGGATTTATGTAAGCTTTGATTTCAATAGAAGATTGCATTTTGATGTTTCTTTAATAATTTCCATTAGAGTCTGTTAGATATTATCATTTACATTTGTGTTACGATCTATGCTACAAACCATTACTCTTTAAATAATAGCAGCCACATACTGTGTACACTCTCGAAAGTAGAGGAATTACCTGGATTGATGATTAATGTGAGATAATTAGGAGTTTTAAGAAGCACCTTTTATCAGCCAATATTTTGGTATTTGACTAACGAGGAGAGTGTATTTAGAAAGAGTGATGCATATTTGATTTATTTGATTTGATTTGATTTATTTTATTTATTTATTTTTTTTTTTTTTTTTTTTTTTTTCTGCTAAGGAAGAACTAGGTATTAAAAACGGAAGGTAAGAACCTGCGTAACAAACAAGTAACATGATCGTTCATCTGCCCACTTTATAGTAGAAATACATAGAAGTCTAAGGTAGGAATGTATGCTTGCATTTCTTTTGAATGACTAAGAAATCTAAACAAAACGAAATTCCTCCTCCTAGACCTGAAAAACCTAGGGGACCGGTGACCCTTGGGCGAACAACCTTTATCGACGAAATCATAAGAAAAGTTGAGTCTCAACCATCTATAGGACCCCGAATTGTTGCTGCCAGATGTCCTATTGACTTCCTTCAAGCCACAGGATCACCATCTGTAGCTAACGCTGAGATTCACGGTGAAACTGAAGGGATAGAACAAAGTTTTCAGGATACTGAAAATTTACAAACAAGCCCTTCACAAGAAGGAAATTCTAACAACCTCCGTGAAGGAGAGGGAGAAACAGGTGATTTCGAAATTTATCTGTCAGAACCGAGACTTTATGAAGAAGTAACTGAGCAGAGTTTCCTAGACATTGATAATTTACAAGCCGACCCTTTACAATAAGGAAATTCTAGTACTCTCCGTGAAGGAGAAGGAGAAACATGTAATCTCGACATTAAATCATCAGAACCTGGATCTCCCGAAATAATAGTTGAACATAGGACACCCAGTATTCCATATCAAGGTAGTACTGCTAGGATTATTCCAGCCTCTCCTAGACATCCTAGGAAAAACCTGCCAACTCCGGAGATCCCTGAAGGATATTGGCATATTTTTGATCAAATGGCTCAGAACCAGCCAGCTCAAACTTCTACATTACAATATCCTATCGTTGACACAACTGTCAATGCTCCCATGAAAGCTATTCCATTGAAAAATATCCCTACTTTCCATGGGCTAACTTCAGAATATCCAGATGCATTTATTTTTGAGTTTGATGTCTTATGTAGAGGATATGATTACACTACCGACCCCCAAAAGCTGAAGCTATTCCCATCTACTTTGAAGGGAGCAGCTCTGCGTTGGTTCATGGGACTTGGTGGAGGTACCATTAATGATTGGGACCAAATGAAAGCATTTTTTCTTAAGAAATATCAAGATTATTTCCGAATGAGAGAATTAAAAGATGAAAATTTTCAGATGGTAGCCAAACCCAGCGAGAAATTGGAAGAATATGTAGAACGCTTTCAATATAATTTGCAAAGATCCCCTTATGAAAATCTGCCAGATAATGTTATGAAAACTACGTTAATTAGAGGTATGAAGGATCAATGGGTGGAAACATTAAATATAATGGGAAAAGGTGATATTTATCAAGAAAATTATAACGATATTGTGGATTTGTGCATTAAATGTTCCTACCCTTCCTCAGTGGTGCTCTCATTATCCTTGGGATTAGGCCTAAGTGGAAGCTTTGAACTTGTGTTCACTAGAATTTCTTCATCCCAACCCTCCCCTTCCTCACTGGTGCTCTCATAATACTTAGGATTAGGAATAAGTGGATGCCTTGAATCTATATTTGTTGGAAATTCTTCATCCCCCCCTTCATCAGTGGTGCTATTATAATCGTTAGGATTAGGATGAAGTGAAAATTTTGACTCTGGAAATTCATCCCCCTCTTCATCAGTGGTGCTCACATAATCCTTGAGCTTAGGACGAACTAGATATTTTGACGCTGCAAATTCTTCATTCCCCTATTCATCAGTGGTGCTAGCATAATCCTTAGGATTAGGACGAAGTGGATATTTTGACTCTAGAAATTTTTCATTCCCCTCTTCATCAGTGGTGCTGTCATAATCCTTAGGATTAGGATGAAGTGAATATTTTGACTCTGGAAATTTTTCATCCCCCTCTTCATCAGTGGTGCTCGCATAATCATTAGCATTAGGACGGAGTGGATATTTTGACGCAGCAAATTCTTCATTCCCCTCTTCATCAGTGGTGCTAGCATAATCCTTAGGATTAGGAAAAAGTGGATATTTTTACTCTGGAAATTTTTCATTCCCCTCTTCATCAGTGGTGCTGGAATAATCCTTAGGATTAGGATGGAGTGGATATTTTGACTCTGGAATTTTGTCATCCCCCTCTTCATCAGTGGTGCTCGCATAATCCTTAGGATTAGGACGGAGTGGATATTTTGACGCTGCAAATTCTTCATTCCCCTCTTTATCAGTGGTGCTGGAATAATCCTTAGGATTAGGACGAAGTGGATATTTTGACTCTGGAAATTTTTCATTTCCCTCTTCATCAATGGTGCTGGCATAATCCTTAGGATTAGGACGAATTGGATATTTTGACTCTGCAAATTCTTCATTCCCCTCTTCATCAGTGGTGTTGGCATAATCCTTAGGATTAGGACGAAGTTGATATTCTTCATCTCCCCCTTCATCAGTGGTGCCCTCATAATCCTTAGGATTAGGATGTAGTGATAATTTTGACTCTGGAAATTATTCATCATGCCCTTCATCACTGGTGCTTTCATAATCCTTATGATTAAGAGTAATTGGAATAACTGACTCTCGATTTACAAAAAATTCTTTTTTCTATGCCTCATCAATTATGTTCTCATCATCCTTAGGATTACGACCAAGTAAAATTTTTTACTCTCTATTCATGGTGAATGGACTCCTGTTATATTCATCAATCTGAATAGAGTTGTTACATGACGAAGATGTTGATGTTATAGAAAGAAAAACTTCGCTATCAGAAGGACCCATGGCTTTCAACAAGAAGATGTTGAATGATACAAATGCCTCTCCCAATTACAATATATAGCTTAAAGATTGAAAATTTCCCTCCAAATCCCCCCCCGGTGCGAATTTTCGCGTAAAACTTTCCCTCCAAAATTTTCGTTTCAAATATTTAGTACAAAATATTCATCTAAAATGTATTTAAAAATATTTTAATAAACTGTTGGTTTTGAAATATTTTACCGATATTTCTATTCAAAATATCCACAAAAAATTCTTTTCATGCATGCCTTCCAAACTAAAATTATTTTGTTATTTTAATGATTTAACATTGACTACATGTAAATATTAATTATAATTACTACATGAAAATATTAACTATTTTAACTATAATTAACTACATGTAAATATTTTAAATTTTAAACTTTAATCTCACATTATATTCGTCTAAAATATATTTCAAAATATTTTAATAAATTGTTAGTCTTGAAATATTTCACCATACTTTCTATTCAAAATATCCACAAAAGATTCCTTTCATGCATGCCTTCCAAACTAAAATAATTTTTTTATTTGAATGATTTAACATTGACTGCATGTAAATATTAACTATAATAACTACAAGCAAATATTAACTATTTTAACTATAATATAAACTATAATTAACTACATATAAATATTTTAAATTTTAAATTTTAATCTCACATTATATTCATCTAAAATATATTTCAAATTATTTTAATAAACTGTTAGTCTTGAAATATTTCACCGTACTTTCTATCAAAATATCCACAAAATATTCCTTTCATGCATGTCTTCCAAACTAAAATAATTTTCTTATTTGAATGATTTAACATTAACTACATGTAAATATTAACTATAATAACTACATGTAAATATAAACTATTTAAACTATAATATTAACTATAATTAACTACATGTAAATATTTTTAATTTTAAATTTTAATCCCACATTCGCTAAACAGTAAACCAATCACACAATATTTGCTATATAATAAGAGTCATTGTTTCCATTCATCACACCACATCAAGTCTTCTGGTTTTTGTTGGAGCAATTTTCTGGAGGTGTTGCGCTGGCATTGGTAACTTTGCGGAGGCGTTGCATTCTTATTGGAGGCGTTTTGTTGGCATTGGTAATATTGTGGAGGCGTTGCGTTCGCATTGATAACAAGAGTTTTTCGTATTTCAAAGGTTAGTTTTCCTTCTATTCTGTCCATTTAAAGCCGAGTTTAGGGATTTTTTTTTTTTTTTTTTTTTTTTTAATGGTTTTTATGTTCCAAAATTGTTTTTTTTTATGGTTTTTAGGTTCCAAAACTATAATTTTTTAATATTTTTTTTGTGAAGAAAATGGGAAAAAAAAAAAAAACTCAAATTTTTAATGTTTTTAGGACAAAACTTTAGATTTTTTTTTTTTTTTTAAGGGTTGCTGGGTTCTTCCATGAAAGAAAAAACCAAAAAGTGACCATGCACATAAAAAAAACAATTATATTTGTTCTATTTTTTTCTTCTAAAAGTACAACCAGAAAAATTAAAAAAAGAAATTTATATTTTATTTTTATTTTAAAACATGAAATTTTATTTTTTAAAATATTATTAGATATTTTATTTTTATTTAAAGGAAATACAGATTGGTTCAGTTTACATTAAAATTGTTTGTTTTTTTTATTATAAATAGATTTGTAAGTTAAAAAAAACCAATTTAATTGTTAACTAATTTTAGTATTTTGCTTTTGTTTTTTAAATATAAATTTAACGTAAAAACATTTTAAATATTTTATTTCTTTTGGTGGTTTTAATATTTAATTGTTAACAAATTTTAGTATTTTGCTTTGTTTTTTAAACTTCTATAAAATAAATTTAACGTGAAAACATTTTAAATATTTTAATTTTTTTGGTGGTTTTAATATTTAATTTTTTTTTGTTTTTAATTTTAAAAATTTGTCATTTTATATTTTAATATATATATATATATATTAAAACAATTTTTTTTTTAAATTTTTTTTAAATTTTTAAATTTTATTTTTTAATTTGATTATTTAAATTCATATTTTAGTTTATATTTAAAAAAAGTTATTTTTTATAAAAAAACAATTATAGTTATATATGTTATTATATTTTATTGTAAATTTATTTTATTGATATATATATTATTATATTTTTTATTAAAAATTTATTATTAGAATTTATATTAAACAATAATTTTTTTTATTATAATTGTTTTATTTAAAATTTTTTTAAAAAAATGTAATGTTTTTTTATTTTATTTAGTTTGTTTAAAAAAAAGAAAAGAAAATAGAAATTGGGCCGCCCGCTAGGGGCTAGAGAATTATATCTCCACCCAGCCGGGGGTCGGAGGCCGGCTGGGCATCGTCGTGGAGGGCTGCTCAGCCAGCCTCCGACCCCGACTGGGTGGAGGTTAATTCTGGCCTAGCCAAGGGCCGGAAACTGACCAGACGACGTCGTGGAGGGTTGCCTAGCCGGCCTTCGACCCTCGGCGCATGGGAGAACGCATAATTTTTTTTTTTTAAATTTAAATATAAATAGATTTGATATATAATTAAATTTTTTTTTTGGTTTAAATATAAATATATAATGTTATAATATATAATATAAAAATTAATATGTTATTGTTTTTAAAGATATAATATACAATTTTATAAAATTTTAAAATATATATAATTTTTAATGTATAAGTTCTAAATTTTTTTTATAATATATAATTATAATATTGTTTTAATATAAAATTTAAATTTTAAAATTTATTTTATATTTATAATTATAAACTAAAATATATTTTATATTTAAAAATAGTTTATATTTAAATATTTTAAAGTAAAATTTTAAAATTTTAAAATAAAAGTTTAAAATATAATATAACATTTTATGTTTTAAAATTTAAATTTTAAACTTTAAAATATATATTTTAATTATATTAATGATATTTAAAATTTTAAAATTTAATTTATTAAGTTTATATTTAATAAAACAAAACAATTAAAATTAATTTTTATTTCTATTTTTATTTTCTTTTTAACTTAAAAAAAACTTAATTTTAACATTTGTTAAACATTAAATATTTTTTTTGTTTTTTGTTTTTTTTTAAATATTAAAAATAAACTTAAGTTTGAAATTAATTTTTCTTTCTTAAAAATTGTTTTATAATTTTTTTTTTAAATGTATTAAAAAAATATTATATATATATATATATATATATGATTTTGAATATTTTATTTTTAAATGAAAAAATTATAATGTTAATTTTATTGGTTTATTTTCAATTTATTTAGTTTTACAAATAATTTTTGATTTTTAATTTATTTTATAGACATTATTTTTTGGTAATTTTTAAATTTATATTGGCAAACTTAGAAAAAAAATTTGATTAGCTAAGTTATGTGTTTTCTCATTAACTAATATATATAATTCTTTTTATCAGGGAAATGTCATCAAAAAATCTTTTTGTGAATGTTTCTGCACCTAGGGCAGCAACTCCCAAATCTACAGTTGCAGCTGGATGCACTATGGATACTGCTGGATGCAATAAGGACATTATTGCACACACTAATAAAAGTCAAGCAAGTGGCCCACCAGGTTCATTAAAGCTTATTTCTGATTGGAAGAACGCAGAGGAAATAAATAAAACTGATTTTTCATGGTATCTTGAAGACAATGAAACGGAGGTTGATATACATATCTGTTGGACACCTAATCCTCAATGGGTAGGTGTGGAAGCCAAACAGTCAAAGAGGAGTCCACGAGACCTTGGAATGTGGAATCCAAGAGTCACACCAATGTAATGTAAATGCACATCTATGGTTAATAGAATGATATCTCATGCCTTTCTTTCTTATGTGTATGTTTCACATGGTTGTGTTTAACATGGTATCAGAGCGGGCGTTCTCCTGCCCTGCTCCAATTTGAGCCACTGCTTTTGTGGCCTAGCTTAAGCACCCTCACTGGTCAGAACTCTAAATTTCAACCTGCATTTCTGTCAATTTGTGCTCTTCTTTTCCATGGCTAGAGCCCGTTAGTGTTTCAATTTTCTGCTAGAGCATGTTATGTAAGTGGGTCAGGCTTTGTCAGTAACACCTCTACCCTTATTTGCAGTCGCATCAAATTCATAAAGGTCTAGTTGATAAATGAATCGGTTATTTTAAATGTTGTGGTTTCTACAGTTACTTATCTGACATGACTATTAGGTTTTCTGCCATTTGCGCACTATTTTAGCTATCCCAGAGTTTGTCATACATTCATCCTATTGCCAGAGTCTGTCGAACACTCGACGTATTTTACAAGGTTCTGTGATATATTTTCACCGCTACTCCAGTGTTAGATATCTCTGTTGTAACATATCCAGTGGAATCATAACTCCTCTGTCATCGCAGAAGCATATCTTTGAAAATGTAAAATCTACACAAAATATTAGCATTTGGGGGCATTAAAATCGTGGTTCTACTGGAGGTTTATTATATGAGAAGCTTGATGGCTAGAGGCTCAAAATAAGAGTTGAATATTTGAACGTAAACTGCTAGTTATATGGTGCGAATACCTACATTGCAGAACCTTCTCTTTTAATCTCTTGTAGAACCTGCTTGTCTAATCTCCGTGCATTGGGAATTGAGTATGTATGCTAGTTTATTTTTGTCGAAACTGTTACTTAAGGAATGGTCTTGCATGTTTTTAACCTTCTACCTCTAAATTCGAAGAGTTGAAGGGTACTCTCGACCGGCTCACCTCCACCCTTCACCTCGGCTCACCTCCCTCCCCGGCGGCTCACTTGCGCTCTTAGCTCCCACAGTCGTGGGTTTCTCCCACACCATTACTACTTGGGCCTCTCGATAAGTGCAAACTCCTCTCCCCCGCCGCCTCCTCCCGCGACCCTGTTCCCCATCACCTCTCCCTCTCCTACGCCCCCCTCACCTTTCCTTCTCTCCATTCCTGCTCCTGATCTCGCTCCTTTCTCACCCCCTCTCTCCCCTCCACACTCTCGCCTACTCAAGGCTTCTCCCTCCACCCCACCCTGCTCACCTTTTCTCTCCCCCTCTCACTCCTGCTCCCACACCCCCTCCCCTCCTCCCCCTCCTGCGCTCTGTGCTCACCTCCTGTCACCCCTCCTCCAACACCCCATAACCTCGGGCTTTCCACCTTCGGCCGGATCTTCCACTCCCTCGTCCGCTCACCTTCCCTCCCTGTCAGCACTCCACATGCTCCCTTTCCTCGCACCGCATCCCAGTTCCATCCTCGACTTTTTTCCTTCCACTGTCTACCTTTACCTTGATTGATTGAACAAGATCCTTGTCATGAAACAACACCCAGGCCCACCGAATTCCCCTACGAATCTCTCAAAAAGAGACTCCCAACTCCAAGGGAGACCTAGACCTGTTTGTTGAGAATTCTGAACACACAACTACGGAGTTGTAAGGGACTAGATAGGTCATCGAGTGTCCCTAATATACAGAAATGAAATTAAATTTGAGAGTTATAATATGAATCAAACAGGCTGACAGAACTCCATCGATGAATCTCTCTAAAATAGAGATTCATCCAGGGAGCTCTCCTTGTATGCGTTCAAAAATTTACACATACGCAACAAGATAGCTCTGAGGGTAGGCAAATACCAAATCTTCTAGAGTTCGAAAACAATGTTTTTAAATGAGCATATATATGCATTGAGTTTTAATGGGCTGTAAGATATATATTGATATACGTTGCAAGTTTATCCTAATTGTTTCTCCAATTTAATCCTACCATCAAGGCTTCATATTGTTTGTAGAAGAAGATATCACATAATTACTAGAGAAAACTTTGGTATATATTGATAGAATTGAAGCTCACACTCTTTATTTGCTAGTTGTTAAAAAAAAATGGTTAAACTTGAAATAATATTAGAGTTATTGAGAACTCTAATCGTATCCACTACTGATGGCACAGTCAAAATCAGTAAATACACTCTTTTTGACATCTAGAGATATCTACATAATGCACAAGAAAAGATACATTTTTTGCAGCTTGAGTCTCAGCTTCAGCAAGATGAGCTTCAACAAAAGAGTCATCATTCTAAACTTATCTTTGATCAGACCATTAAGCTCATTTCAAGAGCAGATGTGTATGCAGATGCAGAAGCTGAAGGTCAAGATCCACCTCCCAAGCCCATCATTAGACCTTGGGAAGAGCTTGTCCACAAAAAACAAAGAACAGGTCTTGGATATGATAAGGAGTTGTCCTTTCATATTCTGGAATATTCTAAGCCCATAAAATTTCAGAGTGCCAGATTTCTTCATGACAGTTCATCTTCAGCTGTTATAGATCCTGCTCCTCTTCCACATCAACAATAATAAACTGAAAAATGCCAACATTTTGATCGAGTTGGCCATATGAAAGATCATTATTTCGATCTTCACCCATGCAAACACTGTGGTCGGCACACCCATTCTTCACACATATGCTTCAGAAACAAGCCTCCTGCAAGAACAAATATTCATCTTGGATGGATCGCTTCTTGGCAATGGGCATCAACAACCAAGAAGATGTTTAAGTCATATGTCAGAACTTGTTCTAGAATATTGAACAATCTTGCAGTTGAGTTTTCGCCATCATCTCACCTTGTACTTGACAGGGGGGAAAATGGTGGTCATCTACAAGCTTTGAAGCCACATCAAGCGAGCTTGAGCCACAATATCTCATTCCATATTCAGATTTGTAGCTAGAGACAACAGTTCAAGCAAGCTTGAGCCACAATCTCTCATTCTAGATTCAGAGTTGTAGCCAGAGACACAAAAGTTCAAGCGAGCCTGAGCCACAATCTCTCATTCCAGATTCAGAGTTGTAGCCATAGACATAGCAGTTCAAGCGAGCCTGAGCCACAACCTGTCATTCCAGATTCAGAGTTGTAGCTAGAGACATGGATGCCCATGAGCATGCCTTTGGTTGGTGGTCAGCCTTAAACCATCTATGCGAGGTTGATATTCTTCCTCTTCAAATAATTCAGGACACTTCCTCTAGCAGAAGACTTCAAATTCTTGCCAGTTTTGGTAGAGTTCCACGAAATGCATCAAGCATTCCAGAGTTAGTGGTCATCCTTAAACCATCGCAGGTTGTAGACCTCCCTTCTTCTAGGTTGAAGGTCTCCCTCTTCAAAATATGAGGAGAACTTCCTCTAACAGAAGACCTCAGCTTCTTGTCACATTTGGAAGAATTTCAGGAATTGCACTAAGCGTTCCAGTGTTGGTGGTCATCCTTAAAACACCTCATTACGCCAAAATTTAAGAGAGCTCATTCAACCTAAGTGTTGCCATGCATACTTTTCCTTTTGTGTATTATAGCTCTCTTATTGGACTCACACATACCCGTTCGGATTAAGGGGCAGAATATTAGACACCTAATCCTCAATGGGTAGGTCGAACAATCAAATAGGAGTCCAAGTGACCTTGGAATGTGGAATCCAAGAGTCACGCCAATGTAATATAAATGCACATATATGGTTAATAGAATTATATCTCATGCCTATCTTTCCTATGTGTGTGTTTCACATAGTTGTGTTTAACAATATCTATCTGGTCTGTGGTATGATTGACTTAAATGAATCATATGAAGTGATGGGCAGAGTAAGAGACATATGTATGGTGCCGAATACAAACACTATTTATGTTCTTGCAAGGAAGGCTAATAAACATGACAAGGTTAGATATCGCCTATCAAAGGTCAAGTATGACATAAATGAAATATCTACAAAGTTGTCTGCAGAATTCTCAAGCAAAATTTCAAATAACATTGTAAGTATGCTTATTTATATTTTTGCTATGCATTTTTGTAAGGATAATTCAATTTTTTATAAATTATTGATCATTGACATGTTTTATTTTGTTTCATAGTATTTTGTTGCGGATCTTTCAAACATGTTTGAAGGTATTTATTAAATGGAGCCAAATGTTATGACTGTGATCAACACTTTCCACACAGATAAAGCAGAGAAAAAGAGAATGAAGCAAAGATCAATAGCTCGTGACATTGCAATAGTACAAATAGGGGATCAACCAAGAGTCACTATGGTGGGTCAATCTAGTAAACCTAAACATGTTGCTTTTGAATATGTGGAACATGAAACTCAAAATTATGATAGAATTAGAGGAGATTAGAATTGTTGTGCAAAAGGAGAAAACAAATCAGACACCAAAAATAAAAATAGCCAAAGATGTCTCTCTTTTACCTGATGATGAAGAGTTTGTTTATAAAAAAACTGATATGTTAACCAATAAGAAGAGGAAATCAAATCTTGGTCAACCTGTAAAATTCATGAGCAGCAATGAAGAAAAAACTGAAAGCTCTAAAGGAAGCAGAGAAATCATAACACCAGGTGCTGAGTTAGAGGATAGAATTATTAAAACAAAACAAAATGCCATTCGATATGAGTTGAGGAAGAATAAATTAATTTATGGTGGCCAAACATTTGAGCTTAATGTCAGCCAATTTTATAGGCCAGATGAAGGACAATCTCAATATCAAATTAGAAAGGCCCATCAATTACATTTACATAATATAAAAACATTGTTCAGGTTCAATCCATATGCGCATGTGGTGGATTATGTGGTTCTTGTTGATCCACGCCACGTTCCCAACAAACAGGCATTTTACAAGACAAATTGTTTTTATTATAAATATTATGTAGTTAGGGAACCATTCGGTAGAGGCTAAAAGACAGTTGATTGTGGAATATCCCAATAACTATCTTTTTCAAACAATGAAATGCATCATTTACGTTGGTTTAACAGAAATAGAATAAAAGTTATTGGCATGGGATCATAATGCAGATAATGCGTACAGAATGAAAATGAATTTCATCCAAAGGGTCAAATTTATTCATAATGAATTCATAGAAAGATGTGGTGGGGATAAGGCACAAGTTAGTCTAAAATTTCGGAAGGAATGTTTAATGGAAACAAGTTATCAAATTGATGAAAAAATCAAAGTAAAAGAAGGAAAAATGCATTCAAATATATTCAGAAGCATGGATAACATTTTTTAGTTGGCATTTAGAACTGGGGAGACATGGGATTTGATTGATGATATTTTTGAGTGGTGGGAGAATATTTCCATAAAAATCATAAGGTTAAAAATAGTAAACCCATAATATGTACCAACTGTAAGACAGGTCCTGAAATGAAGCAACTTCCAGAGGATATTACTATCACACCTTGGAGAACAATGTAAGGAGTGAAGGATGAGAAACTAGTCAAATCAGTACTATCTCGTGTGAAGTCAGGTGAATTATCAATGGATGAAATGTGCGTAGAATTTCAAAAGTAAGTTTCTTGAATTATTTCTTATTTTCCTTTCATTATAATTTTATTTTAAATAAAACATAATGTTTTTGGTAGAATTTGTTATACATGTCACTATATTAACAATTTTAACTTTATTTATTCAATCAGAATATTTTTATGAAAATACAAGAACATATGGTTAAAATTTTGAATGAAGATAGTTGGGATGATGTTGTGTGCCACTACCCAGAATCAAGTTTTACAATAACACTTAAATTTTTTTATATTGCATTCAATAAGGTATGTTGATTTATACATTCATTTTATTCATATTTAAACTATTTTTATTTTATTACTTATACATATATATTTTTATGTCAATAAAGATATCGAAGAAGGATGGAAATGCAGTACCAGATACTTTCAAAATATTTATTGAAAAAATTAAGTTGGAAAAGATGAGAAAGAAGTGTCTTATGAATGTTGAACTTGATCCTACTCTTAATCATTTCATTTGGAATGGTCTTGACAATCTCCAATATCAAATAATACAAGGTGACTATGAAGACATTGCAAAAATAATTCCTAAAAGGGAATATGCCCTAGTTATTGCGAATATTCCTCATGGTTTCAATTTCCTGGACATTGAATATGATAGTGAACCATATACTTATCAAGATTTTAGTAAAGTGGTTATGGGTTTTTAAGAAGTGACAACATCACCACTTTGGAGATTTGTGACATTTCATTCAGACAAAGAGTTTGCAATGTTATTAATAAGTTTCAAGGGAAAAACAAACTCAAGGATGCAACTTACATGGTAAGACTTTGAAATTGCATGTTCGATTACTGTTAATTTTTTTGTTATTTATGTACAATTTAATTGAATTTTTAATATGTTATGTTACAAGCATAAGTAAAATATTGTTTCTTGTGAAGGCCAGCCTATTATAAATGATTGTGAGTTCATCCATGTTGAATGTTGGACAAAAGAGGATAGTTATAAGCATATTCTTATGAATTGAGTAGATGGGAAGAGTCATAGTCAAGTATTGGTTCATGATGCAGTTGTAAGAAAACTAACAAAAGATTGGGTTTTGGATTTATTCTCAGGTTTAGGTAAGTTTTATTATACAAATTTGAATTTAAATATTTTATTTTTTACTTTTTATGTGTTTATACTAATTTTCTTATTTATTTCTTTTGTGCTTGATGGTTAGGTACAACACTATCATGTTTCCTACAAAAAGGAAGAAATTGCATTTCCATTGAGAAAGACCCAATGCAATGCAAATTTATTCAACAAAGAATTAATGCTCTTCAATTCCTTCCAAATGTGAAGCAAGAAGTTGGTTTGAGGAAAGGGGATTTTAATGAATCATGTGTGGAAAAAAAGGCAAAGGAACCTCAACCACCATTATATGGAATTCTTGGAAAATGACACTTTGGAAGATTTGCAGACATGAAAGATCCATTAGAAGATGAAAATGACCAAAATGAAGCATAAAATGTTGCGGAATAAGACATTAATGATGCTGTAGAAGATGTTGAACATGGATTAGTTGATATTCTTGATGATCTTTAAGTTATGCTTGCAAGTAAAGCTCAGTTTTGAGATCTATTAATCAATTTTACTTGTAATGTTTAGTCTTTGATATTTTATCAGAAGAATCCTTATTTTTTGAAAAAAACCTGTGATTACTATTATTTTTTGACATAAAATTCAATAAAAATGTTATTTTCTTAAGTTTTTTTGTTAAGATTTTCCCAACAAACTAGTTTATTTAACATGTTTTTTTAACAAAAAGTCTCTAAAAGTGTTTTTTTTTTCATTCTATTTATATTGAAAATGTGTATTTTTTTGTCATATGGTTCAAAATATTGGTTTTTAAGCGAAAATTATTTGATGTGTACTGAAATATTAATTAAAAATACATAAACATATAGAAGATATAAACTTTATAATATTGACCCTTTTTTAATTTTTTTTATCTATGTGAAAAAATGAAGATTTTATTACAAATTTTTATTTTAAAAAAAATCAATTTTTTCTTTTTAAAACACAAGTACATAAATGCACTTAAAAGTAAACACCTCAAGGAAGAAGAAGACATTATAAAATGTATAGTGTAAAAATCAATCCTCTAAAAAAAAGTGGGTGATGATATACCACCACTATTCAAAATCGACATAAAAAGCATCACATAAAAAAAAATTAAAAAAAAATTAAAGTGCCAAAAACATGTTAAAAAAAAAGGGTGGTTCTGCATCACCACTTTTCAAAATCGAGTGCTTTTCTCGCTACCTCAAAAAAGTAGGTACCAATTTAGTTACCTATTTGATCTTTAACTATGTTGCTTGTGGTGGCCAATGATTTTGTGTAAGAATGTTTTAATAATAATAATAATAATAATAATAATAATAATAAGCAGAGGAAAGCGTACGATGGTTTTTTTCTGGGAAGTGTTTTCACCTAACATTTGGATTCTTCTTGTGTTTGATGATTGATGTATTACTCTCTTGGTTATTTGTGTTTTTTCTCATATTATTTACATGCATGTGTTATCTACTGCTATAATGTGATGCTAATCATTGAAGATTAGTTGATTGTAAAGAAAAGGTAAAAAGAGAAAAAAGTTGATCCATCTAGCACAATATTGATTCATCCCCCCTCTCAGTATTGTCAAGATCCCAACAATTGGTATTAGAGCTTCCATCAATTAGTATTAGAGAAGGTGCTTTTAGATGCAACTTGACCACTGGAAGGAAGATCCACATAAAATTTTGAAACTTTTTTTAGAATAGATCATCAAGGAGTGTCACTACTCACTGAGAAAACTTCCAGGTATGGAAATAAAAAGTAAAATATGAATTATTAGGTTGTGGATATAATATTTGGATGTTAGTGTGTGAATGTTGTGAAAAAGATCTTATGCCGACAAAAACAAAGTGAAAAAATGAAGTGTGTGATCTACGAGAATCTTCATAATATAGATATGAAGAAGATAAGAGATATGACATCTTCCAAAGACATTTGGGACATATTGCAGTTGGTGTATGGAGGTGGTAGAAACAACATCATTGGAGAGAAGAAGAGAAAAAAGAGGAAAAAAATAATGCTTTTCAAAATATAGAATCTTGGTTTGAAGAGATTAATATCTCTAGTGTAAGTTTAGTTGATCACGAAAAATTAGAAAATGGAGGCTTAGTAGAATCAAGTGTGCTCTAGCAAAGAAGATATGAAGGTATAATTAAAGATAATTTTTTTTTTTTGCTATGTTTTAGATAGATCTGATGATATGCATGCTGAGCTAAATAGTGAAGATGAGAATGATGTTAAGCTTATTAAAGTTGAATATGAGTGAACCATGGTGGTTATTGATAAAATTATTTTGAAGTAAGTTGTTTGGTCAATTTAGTGTGTCCTAAATTGCTACATTAATTTGTCAATCCGGGATTCGTAAGCTGACGAAGTGTGGCGCACTATATGTGCAAGATAACCTATCTCTTACTTTTTGTCGTTTTTTGGTTTTTTATTTATCTTGGTTGGTTTCCTAATGTGAGATGGAAATTCTAAAAGACAAGTATGGATATAAATGTTCAAGGCAATAATGTCCTTTATAATGATTTTCCAAACTTGAAACTTCAAAAGGAATTTGAAGCATACAATGACAAAACTTGAAAGAAAATGAAAATGTGCTGCTGAAATGAAAATGTGCTGCTAGTCTAATAAATCAAACGATGAACTACTAATCATGAAACTCATTATTCTTGCTGCTGTTCAAACACAAAAGAAACTATGTTGAAAGAAATCCAAAAGTTGCAACAAAGTAAATCTAAATCAAATTACATCAACTTATCTTCTGATCCCTCATCATTAGTCCAGCTATGATTTTCGGAGGTAACCATAAGCAACTTGAGTAACCTGATATCTAACTTGCAGAAAGTAAACTAATATCAAACTACACATTCATAATTCAATCCCTCACCATCAGTCTAGTTGTGGCTTTCGAATGCTTGAAGATGTCATGCACAATTTAATATTTCTAACTTGCGAAAGAAACTAATATCAAACTACACACTCATACTTCAATCCCTCACCATTAGTCCAGCTATGGCTTTCGGAGGTAACTGAAAATGACATGAGCAATTTAATATTTCTAACTTGCAGAAAGTAAACTAATGTCAAACTACACACTCATACTTCAATCCCTCACCATTAGTCCAGCTATGGCTTTCGGAGGTAACTGAAAATGACATGAGCAACTTAATATATCTAACTTGCAGAAAGTAAAGTAATATCAAAATACAAATTCATAATTCAATCCCTCACCATCAGTCCAGCTGTGGCTTTCGGAGGTAACTGAAAATGACATGAGCAATTTAATATATCTAAATCTAACTATTGAAACAAATGTGCAAGACTGAAATAAACAAAGCAGTGCTGGAATTAAACAAAAAGTAAATTAGCAGCAGAACAATATTGATTCCATGTCATTAGTCAAAAGATATGCAAATGCCCGGGCTGCCATGAAAAATTATGCTAAAAGCTATGATTTCAAAAAGCAATCTAAGTAAGGAAATATGACAAAGCAGAATTGAAAGCAACTTATCTAGAAAACATGTAAAAGCCTCCTTGGATAGCAGGGGCCCTCTGCTACCAATTTGGTGAAGTCCTTCAGCTCCTTAAAGTTGTAATCAAAACAGCATCAAAGAACTGAATTTCTCTATTAAAAATAACTCACAAATTTACATCCCATTCCATCTTGAACTTTGTTACAAAAGACTTCTCTACTACTTTTTCATTACTTTCTCATTACCTATGATAGGAGAAAGCTTCTCCTATTTATACAAAATATGAGGAGACATCTCATTAATGGGAGTCCATGAATCTCTCCCTCCATCTCTAGAGTTACAATCAAAATAGAAAATGATAAGACACATGTCTTTCTAGAGTTTTAACACAACTTGAGGAATGAGACACATATCCTCCTAGAGTTTCAATACAACAAGGAAGTGAGACACATATCCTCTTGATCCCATAATCTTCTCCAACCAAATTCGAATTTGGTCTTAGAGTGCCACATAAGGGTCTTCTAGAAGTCTCCTTTTGACCTACACATGTCACAAAACTCATAACACATATATAGATATATGAAACTACGTTAATTTTCTAGTTTCTAATCATAAATTCACTTAAAATACATAAAATAAATAACTTTGGAAAACAAGGATCCTAACCCATATATTTATGAAAATGGTTACTTGATGTAGGGTTTTAAGTCAAATGGCTATGAAATAAGAGCTAAATGGTTATGACATAATGGAAATATGTATGAATATGGAAGACACTTTTGAGACTCAACATACCCCCCAACTGAAGTTGTTGCATGTCCTCATGCAACTATTGCAATGATTCATTTGTCCATGAGTTGATCTTTTATGAGTTTTCACTCATATAGATTCATTCCAAACTTTGCTTCTTGATATTTTCCTTTTTGGCAAAGTATAATACATTTGATTGCAACATTTTTTTTTTTTTCAATGGTTGGTTCTTGTGTGACAACCATTTTTTTTTTCTCTTTTTTTTTTTTTGAGCATTGGTTCTTGTGTAACAATGTTTTATTTTCTTTGTTGCATCAAAGTTCATGGAAACATTTAGAATCAATTACTTCATCAATGAATTGATCATTTGCAAGGCATATAATCTTTTGGATCATGTTGCAACAATAGTTGGTTGGGAAGTATATGTGGGTGGAAATGAAATGAAAATGTGTGATAATGTATGACATGTGGATATGAAATGATGTCCCTTCCCCCCCCAACTAAAGATATGACAATGTGAAAAAGGGAGTGAGGAATTTTTCCAAAGTTACAATTTTAGCATTCTAATGAATTACATGACTAAAAATTAGAAAACAACATACCTTCACTTACCTTAAATGTGGATGAGTTATGTATGTGTGGTGGCTGCAAAATTCTGATCGTATTCTTCTTCAAGTGGCTGAACAAGAGGAGTCATGGATAAAGAGATGAGATGATTTTTTATTGCTTCTACTAAAACTTGCTGAATCTGCTCCAAAATGCTGAAAATAATAGTCTTCATGTCTTCAAAACTCATTGGCACAATTCCTACTATGTGAAAAAATGTTCTGATGTCGAACATAGTAGGAAATTGTTGACTTAGTGGCCATTAATGGATGCCACTAGTCAACACGAGAACTCTCACCATTGATGACAATGAGAGTCAAGATGCCCAAACACATCTTGTTAGGTACGAATGATTTTGCTGATGTCGAGTCACCTAGAAGATCTGACGAACAAGGGACATTAATGTATTCCCATTTTTTGTCAGCATGAGAACTTGCCATTAAGGCATGCAAGCCTCAAGGTGTTTTTACAAAGAACTTAGACTCA
>JAXQQM020081052.1:0-17368 GCA_034641835.2 Pinus albicaulis | reverse complement strand
ATTGGAACAGCAAGAAACTGAAATGTTCTAAACTAAATCATTCACTCAAACAACCATCAATCAAGGATACAGTAGCAATAACTCATTCCTCTGGATATTGATGCAATTGAAATCAAACCGGAACAAGACAATCAATCTAGGAGCGAGGAAGCAATAACCAATGTTCTCTACAGTTGAGAGTCCTGCTTTAAAGCAATTAAAAGGAAATCGAAATTGAACTAAAGCTGCTATTGAAAGTAAACTAGTAAAACTCCTTAAAAGCAAACTCTTGCAATTAATCAACCAAACTAAACAGCGAAGTAAATGGACAACAAACTTATAATTAAAGGAATTAAACAACGAATCATATTTAATAAATCTGAACAACAAACTCTAATTAACGGAATCGAATAACCAACAATCTGAAATGAACAGCGAAGCTTTACATTTGAAATGAACAGCATAACAATATAAGTTGAAAAGGATAATAATCTCTGTTATGATGGAAAAGAACAGCCACACGATTCAATCTCAACTTGTGCAATAAAATAATTCCATAAAATATTCTAACAACACACTATAAAAACATGAAACTGTAAAATAATGCAATTCAAAAGAATAGGAAATAAATCAAACCACCACACAACAACAATTGTAAATATATGATACACAGCAGCAGCAACGTACTCCACCAGAGGCTGGGCCCTTAGCCGCTAGCGGACGCTGCTGGGTTACTTCAGAATGAAAAGAATGAACAACAACTCCCAAATCATGTATTAATCAGCAAATTGTGGAATCATTACAACAGCAAAGGCTTGAGAATTACATCATGCAACAATCCCTATCCTATCATGAATAATCCACCATCATTCTTCATCATTTTTCCATCATTTTTCATCCCCAAATCATCCCCAAATCATCCCCATCTCTGATCTCTGTTTTCATTTAAATAGAGAGAGATCAGAGAGAAGTTACAATAAAGATAAGTATAACATGATTTCTATTACAAAATTGGTTTGTTTCTAACCATTTGATCAACAAGAACAAGGCGAATTTGGCTTTGCAGCTGAGATTTGGAGGACGGCCGCAACAACAAATCTGAGAAAATCGTGCTCAAAGAACCCTGCGTTTCTCTTAGTACAAGCCGAATTTGGGCAAACCGTTCTTTGATAAAGTTAATTGGGTCCGTTCTGGACAAAACCCATGTTCCAGATTTTCCAGATTCTGCTTCATTTGCTCAGAATCTCAACTGCAAAATCGTCACTTCTTATTCCAGCGAATTTCTGAGTTGGCACTTTTAATGATCAAATCTTCAATCTGGAAATTATCTTGGAGGCTAAAAATGGTGAATAATGTTACAAGTGATTTATTAAAACTATCATTGATAAAATCATGCATAACCATCAATTTATTAGAAATAAAGGAGAATAAATAATATTCATTCATAGAAGCATAAATCATCATAAAATGGATTTATATAATAAATTATAATAAATGACATGATGAAGAATAGTAGAAATGGGTGGAATAAGTGTTCAAAAGTGATAATAATAATGACATATTAACGACCCAACATACCCTCACACTCAATATGTTGCATGTCCTCATGCAACGAAAACTGAATATATTGCATGTCCTCATGCAACCCAAAGACAAAAACCCATGTGTTAACCAAGCAATAAAAAATATGTTCATCTCAGCTCATGAAATGGATAGAACAAATGAATTCTTCCTTAATTAATGAATATTCATTTTTAGTAATCTTTGATGAAGGCATAACAATTTTTATATTGACATTCAACTATATGTATATATGAAGTTGCAACAAAATATGATATAAGTAACAGCAAACTTCATTAACCATTTTCTCAAAAACTACAAACCAGCTTTTGTTGAAATTTGGCAAGTAAATTTATAATATATGAATGCCTTTATGATCCAAAAATCAGACTGTTTTGATGCATGGATCATGAGATATAAACAAATTGGCTGTAGGTGAGAGTGCATGATTTCCGAAATTTTATGAACCAATATTTCTTGAAATTGTCTGGGTTTGTATTAATGATACGTCTGTGTTTTCCAAAAATCACAAGAATTGAGTTCATAGTTTTAAAAATATTATGGAAATCAATTTCTACACTGAAATTGTATGCCTTAAATGAGAAAGGAAATAGAAAACATCCATCATGCGTATAAATTCCTCCCCCTCTCTGAAAAATTAGCATGCCTTCATGCGATGCTAGAAAACAAATAGAGGTGGTTGCTACCAGCTGTTGAATTCTATGCTTGGTGTAAAACAACATGGAATAAGGGAGGTGTTGAGAAGGAATAAGAATAGCAATGGATGATAAAGAATATGAATGACATGGTTATAAGAAAGAAATGAATGAAAGGAACACTCCCCCATACTCGAAAATGAGATGCTGCTGAAAAAGGGAAAGTGGTAAAGATGTGGAATGAAGGATGATAAATAATGCTCAAAATGGATTTTCATGAAATTCTCCTAAATTCGTAATAAATCAGAAAATTATGCTATTTTACCTCAAGTTTTACCTCCAAAAATGTGAAATGACATATATGGACTGGCAGTTGTTGAAGCTGATGTAGGCAGAGTTGGTGCTGAAAGTGATGCAAAAGGTGGAATCCAGGTAAGCACATCATGTCTGAAGAATTGTTCACGTTCGCGAGCCTCTTCTGTTAAGTGCAATAGTGTGGTCATGCTATGAATAGAATTCTGCCCATACTTGTTGTTTTCCTGCAAACAAAGCACTATTTGGCATACAATGTTCTTGAATCCATAGTGTAAGCAATAGATAAGATGCATGCAAAAATTTCAATCAGAAAAACTTTTGTCAAATCAACAAGTTATGGCAGAGTGTAGTAATCATATCGCATGCTATCCCATAATGCATACATTCCCCCTCCAATTGGAAAAGGAATTCCATGACCATAAAGCGTATGAGAGGTGTTGTGCTGAGAGCAAGGCAAGGGAATGAACAATATTGCAGTAAATAAAGCAAAGTACGCATATCAATGATAGGACAGCGAGAGTTATGGTTATAATGAGAGCAGAGTGTGTAAAGATAGTTATGAATAAAAGATAGGACGTTTTGGATTGATGATAAGTTATGAAAAAGAGAAAAATGACAGCAATATGCCAAAAAAAAATGCTTTACTGACAGTATTCTAGCTGAAAATGATGCGATTGATCGTAAAAAAATTTTCTCATGCATAAAGGTTCAAAACATGGAAAATTAAGGAAATAACTTCTCTGATAAAAAGAAAAAAATAAGAAAAGGGTATTATAGTAATAATTGACGATAAGATATAACTTCAATACCATAAGCAGAGCCGCTGCTGCCAGCAGGCGTCCATAGCCTCGGCAGGGTTGCTTTTTAACCCATATGAGCCAAAATCCTCAATTTATAACTAGAGAGTTACAGTGTTGTTCTACAGAAGAGATCAGTGTGCTGGCGTGGTAACCAGATAACCACACTGCCATTCACTGGGATGTAGCAAAAGTGATCAGGCCGGCTCGTGATGAGACCTCCTGTTCCAAGGATAATTTGACTATCCGATGGATCATAACCCTGGTGTGGTGGCCATAATGGGAATGTCACTTTCTTACAACCTTATGAACATGGTAGGCTGGCTCGTAATGAGACCCCCTATCCTCCATCCGTGAACAAAATTTTGTTATTATTACACATTTTTATGATAAAAAGAGGGAGGCTCAGTACTCCTTAAGAGCAGGGATGGTGGAAGAAGTTGAACATGTCAATAGAAAAATATACCCATAATCTCATTTATTACAGACAGAGAAGATTATAATCCAGAAGGGTGGAACCAGCGTGGTATTAAGATGATCAATCAATATCATGTTCAACAAAAAACAATGCAGTAAAGTAGTATATAAATAATTGTGTCCCTTTTGAAAATAATCTATCATCAAGGAGCTGTCATATTAAAGATCATAACGTGAATGATATTAACTCGCTTCAATAGAATCCATAATTCTTGTCCTTATAAAAATAGTGTACTTCATGCCATGAAGGGGAATCAGTAAAATGTGGTTGAGATGAACTAGGAATAGTCCCACAAGAGGAAGAAAAGGTTGCTCTCAAAAATACTCCCAAAGGGTTGCTCTTTTGAAGGAACTGCAAAAACACTCAAAAAGTGGTGTTCCGTGTAGGGAACAGCAAAGGAAATGCACACCAAAAAGCAAAAATACACAAAAAAATGTGAAAATGCAAATGTCGTTCCTTTGGAAAAAGGAACAGCAAAAACTAAAAGTGTCGTTCCTTTGGAAAAGGAACAGCAGAAACGCAAGTGCCGTTCCTTTTGAAAAGGAACAGCAAAAATGAAAAGTGCAGAAGTGCTGTTCCATTCGAAAAGGAACAGCAAAACGTGAAAGTGCAGAAGTGTTGTTCCATTCGGAAAGGAACAGCAAAATGGACAATCATAAAATGCAAACATGCAAAAAAAAACAAATTCGCTGTTCACAGCATTGATGCTGAGGATGAGTTACACTTTGAATGAAGCAACACCTGAAACACAAAATATAAGAGAAATTAGAAAAGAAACAACATTTTATTTAAAAAACAATATGTAAATTAAGTTACAACAGCTATGATATTATGTAAAAAAAAAAAAAAAAAATCTTTTTGAAGAATGTTTTGGCAGCAGTGACAAGACATGAATCTTCAAATCGAAATCAATTCTTCATTTCTTCTATTATGAATCCGTTGGGTAATGACTTAGATGAAATTCCTTTGTTTCTTTAAATTTTTTTTCAAGAATCACTCGTCTATAAATTGACCTTCTTTATTTTCCTAGGACCTGCAAAAAAACGAGTGTCTACCTGCAATAAAACATTAAATCATGGAGAAAGAGAGGTGATCGGGCTTCCCTAATCCAAGAATGATGCAAAAAACAACAAGTAGTTACTCTATATAACAAATCCATTGAGAAAATAACAAAGTAAAATTTATTTGTCACCTGCGGGAGAGTAGTGGTCGACCATACTATCCAGCAGTGTTTTAATCACAACTTCTTTGTTTTTCATCGAAATTGAGTGATTCCAAAGCCAAATGAGAGATAATTCAAATTTTTATCTCCAGTAGCAACAGGTTTTAGAAATTCAATGATATGATATGTCAATTTTAGTTAGAACAACCTGCATAACATAGTCATTTTCAATTACCCAGCTCAGATCAACAGTTAATGTTTTAAGCGTAACTTTTTCGTTTGATGTCGGATTCGAATGATTCAAATTGGAAATGAAATTAGATTCATTTATTTATTTCCAATAGAAATAGGTTTTGAAGACAAGAAGAATTGATAGGTCAAATACTGTAAGGAACAGCCGGAAAGACATAGTTTTAAGGGTGCTGATTTACGATAGATAGTCAGTATTTTGATCATAAATTCCCCATACGATATCAAAAATGAGTGATTCCAATTGAATTGTAAACTAGATTCATAGGGGAATCTACCATAGTAACAGGTTTTAAAAATTCAAACATTTAGGCCTCCAAAAACTGACTGTCCCAACTCTGTTCCTGAGCTGCCCACTAGACATCCGGTCAATGTTTTGGTTCTAACTTTTTCGTTTCAAATCCAAATTGACTGATTCAAATTGGGTTAGAAAGTAGAAATCAAGGGCTACCTAGGGTAGAAACAGGTTTTAAAAATATTCACTTTTGGTCCCTCAAAACATGACTGTCCCGACTGTTTTTCCAGAAAGTTCATCAAGCCCGCAAGCCAAAAAAATGATATTCAAGCATTTTTTCAAATTGGTGATAAAAATGAAAAATGAGTGTTTGTAGAACTTATTATTTCTATTATGATTCATCTACATATACAAATAAATTGAAATATTTATCACCGATGTTGATTTCGATAGCGTGTTGCAACAAAAAAACAACTATTTTTACAAAAAAAAAAAAAAAAACAAAATGCATTTATTTATGTTCTTATTTTTTTTTATTTTTTCACTAACCTACTTTGATTGAAATATGAATATGACTATGTATAGGAGTACTTCCAATGGAACCATTTTCGAAATAAGGCTTTAAATATGTATATACCCAAATTTGAAAAATGCATGTTGATAAAAATTAGGGTATGAGAAGCCAACTTCCCTTGAAAAGATGTTGTCAAAAATTGTTGAAGTATAGAGTGATGCTGCAAACAAGTGATGGAATGAAACCAATCTTCAATATATCCTTTACTTTCTGGATTTCCCATAGCCATCATATCATGAAGTTCTTGAGCTTTTAAAATGACTTGTTGAGGCATACTAAAAGAAACCTCATTTTCTTCCATAACTTCTACAATTTTTGAATTTGAAACATTCTGAATCTCATTGTAAGTTTTCTCCATTGGTGCATGTGAGATAGAATGGGTGGGAAGGATGGGTAAATTTTGCAGTTCAACATTGTAAGCATGTTGTACCGGTTTATTGTGGTGAGGGTGTGGAATTAGTTGAGCAGGAAATTGTGTATGGAATGGAGCATTGTGATGATGTGGTTGGTTGGGTTGAGAGGATAAATTTGATATGCAAGCAGGATGTTGTGAAAGAGCTGGTGGAGAATATGGAGAATGTGCTTGCGCTACAAGATGAGGGAGAGTAATCATGCAATCATAAGGTGAACCATGCCAAACTTGTAGATAAGATTGGTGGTTATATTGAAATTGACATGGCTGCCCTAGAACATGAGTATTCCATAATGGATTATGCAAGTAAGAGAATGGAGAAGAAGTGTTTTGAATCATACCTGTTGACCTTGTTGTAGCTTCCTTATCTCTTTGATATGCTACTTCCATCCTAGATAAGGAAGAGTGAGTATCTATGGGCTGCTCCTTTCGGTCATGAGGGAAAAACACTTCATCAAATTTTTCATTTTTATGAACCTGCAAAACGTCCAATTTTGAGCTTAGAGAGCTAATAAAATCAACTTTAAAATTTTCAAATAAATCATTGATTTCAGCTCTTATGTCTCCTATTCTTGTAGCAAATTTGGAAAAGAAAGAACAAACATCTATAGAATTCTTACCAGCCTTGGAGATTCCTCTTGAATACCTTATGCACAACTCACAAACATCATCATATGATAACCGAAAAACATCACCTTTTCCTATCAGATTTAAGAGTTCTAAAAATTCATCTTTGATTCCTTTAAGAAGGAGTGTTTTTAAGATCTCTTTTTCCAAATGCTTATGCTTTGATTTTTGAAGGTTATAATGAAATCAATCTACATAGTCCTCCAAACTTTCATCTTCCCCTTGTATCATACCGAAAATATCTTCATTGGATTTGCAATAGTCTTGGTACTTCTTCAAGAATATGTTCTTCATGTCCTCCCATGATTGGATGCAATTACCACTTAGGCTCATGAACCATCGGAGAGCTGCTCCTTTTAGAGTAAGAGGAAACACTTTCAATCTTTGATCATTAGTACAATAATCATATCCTCTACAAAGTATTTCGAACTCAAATAAGAATGTATCTGGATCTTCATTTGCTAAACCATGAAAATTTGGTAAAGATGGGGGAATTATGTGCATTTGTGTCACTCCTCCTAAATCTTTGATAGGAAATTCAAAAGTAGAAACGTGAGCCATTTCTTACCATAATATAAGATGTTTTTCATGTGTTTCTTCGAGGCTCCTTCTTCAAATGTTCCTGTCAATTAGTTAGTGAAATGGGTGGTACTTACATCACCACTTGAGTGAAATCATGTGATCCATTTTTTAAAAATTTCTATATTTTTTCTAGTCATTCACACAAAAATTCAAACATCTATTTCTACACAAAAAATTAACAAATCTGCCGGAAAGCGGGCAGGGGAGCAGGGCTGTTACATGCTCCGTACGCAGGTTCTTACCTTCCGTTTTTAATACCCAATTCTCTCCTAGCAGGCACTCATCAGATTCACACTACTCTTTAGAAATGGCTACACTCTCCCCGGCAACGGCGCCAAAATGTGGAGCGATAAAAAGGGTCTTTTTAACTCATAATTACCTTCACATTAATTATCAACCCAGGGACGACTTTTTATTTCAAGAGTGTACTCAATCTGAGGCGGCTATTTACTCAAGAGTAATGTTTTGCAGTATAGTGCTTAAAATGCAAAAGTAAATGAAAGCTGGAAACAAAATCTAATTGGAACAGCAAGAAACTGAAATGTTCTAAACTAAATCATTCACTCAAACAACCATCAATCGAGGATACAATAGCAATAACTCATTCCTCTGGATATTGATGCAATTGAAATCAAACCGGAACAAGACAATCAATCTAGGAACGAGGAAGCAATAACCAATGTTCTCTACAGTTGAGAGTCCTGCTTTAAAGCAATTAAAAGGAAATAGAAATTAAACTAAAGCTGCCATTGAAAGTAAACTAGGAAAACTCCTTAAAAGCAAACTCTTGCAATTAATCAACCAAACTAAACAGCGAAGTAAATGGACAGCAAATTTATAATTAAAGGAATTAAACAACGAATCATATTTAATAAATCTGAACAGCAAACTCTAATTAGTGGAATCGAATAACCAACAATCTGAAATGAATAGCGAAGCTTTACATTTGAAATGAACATCATAACAATATAAGTTGAAAATGATAATAATCTCTGTTATGATGGAAAAGAACAGCCACACGATTCAATCTCAACTTGTGCAATAAAATAATTCCATAAAATATTCTAACAGCACACTATAAAAACATGAAACTGTAAAATAATGCAATTCAAAAGAATAGGAAATAAATCAAACCATCACACAGCAACAATTGTAAATATATGATACACAGCAGCAGCAGCGTACTCCACCAGAGGCTGGGCCCTTAGCCGCCAGCGGACGCTGCTGGGTTACTTCATAATGAAAAGAATGAACAGCAACTCCCAAATCATGTATTAATCAGCAAATTGTGGAATCATTACAACAGCAAAGGCTTGAGAATTACAGCATGCAACAATCCCTATCCTATCATGAATAATCCACCATCATTCTTCATCATTTTTCCATCATTTTTCATCCCCCAATCATCCCCATCTCTGATCTCTGTTTTCATTTAAATAGAGAGAGATCATAGAGAAGTTACAATAAAGATAAGTATAACATGATTTCTATTACAAAATTGGTTTGCTTCTAACCATTTGATCAACAAGAACAAGGCGAATTTGGCTTTGCAGCTGAGATTTGGAGGACGGCCGCAACAACAAATCTGAGAAAATCATGCTCAAAGAACCCTGCGTTTCTCTCAGTACAAGCCAAATTTGGGCAAACCGTTCTTAATTAAAGTTAATTGGGTCCGTTCTGGACAAAACCCATGTTCTGGATTTTCCAGATTCTGCTTCATTTGCTCGAAATCTCAACCGCAAAACCGTCACTTCTTATTCCAGCGAATTTCTGAGTTGGCACTTTTAATGATCAAATCTTCAATCCGGAAATTATCTTGGAGGCCGAGGCATCAACAGGAGCTCAAATCAACTAAAAGGCATAGTATCTGGAAAAATCAAAGAGTTTTTATATCACGCTTGATGTAATTTTTACCTCAAAAAATGTTTTGAGGTGAAAACATGATACTTTTCTTTTATTTTCATGTAATTTTATGTCTTCATATGTAATAAGTTGAGTTTCAGAAGCTGTTATCTCTACACAGCCACATACCTGCTTTTCAAAGGTGTTTCCCATAGAATTTTCTGTGTAAAATCATGTTCTAATTATGTTCATCAGAAGGATCCTAGAAAGATATTTACAACGATATATTATACTTTCAAAACTGACTCCTGGATTGGAAGATATGCCTCAGTGAATAAAAGCTCCCAAATGCCTAACCTTACTCCCTTTCTCATTTGTCCCTTAGACTTTGTAACTTTACCTTTTCATATAATTTTGAATTTTTTCATTGAAATCCCCTTTCCCTCGATCCGATTTCTCAATCGCATCACAAAATTCCCTTTGACCCATAAACCTCCGATGTGATTAAACCATCTCTGATCCCTCCGATCTGATCACAATCGTTTAATCGCATCGCAACTTCGCAGTGCTCCCACTCCAATGAAAAATTCCAATTTGATTGACTCCCATTGATTGAATCTCCACCGTTGATTCTCCCTTCCGATCAGATGGCTCACTAGTCATCGCACCATCGCAATCGGCATTTCCCACAAGTACTTTGCCTCCGCTCCCCTTCCCCGCCGATTTGCGATTGCGATTATCCCAGGTCCCACTAAAGCATTATCCCATCGCATTACAAGTTTTTATTGCATCCATCCATTATAATATGTTCGCTCCCACTCCCGATTGTGATTGCGATTCCTCCCTTGGGTCCCACCTTAAATCCCTTCCGCCTTTTCAATGAAAAATGGTTTTTCCCTTTGTAAAAGCGGAAAACTCATTTTTATTTGTTTTAAAGGGATTTTTCATTTACACCATTAGACATCACTTTTCCTTGTTTATCACCGCCCCTCTATTGTATTACTCCATCGCACCCACTTCCATCACATCGCAAGTTATCAATACGGTGTGCCCACCCCTCTTCTGCCGCGATTTCTGATTTGCGATTGCGATTTCCCCTTTCACCCTATACACTATCACATCACAAGTTTCCAATCCTGTCATTCTAATACACCCCTCCCCCTTCCGATTGCCATTTGCGATTGAAATTTGCAATCGCATCTTGGACCCACCATCCTTTCCTTTGCTCTTTTTCACTTAAAAAGGGACTTTTCTTCATTAAATGGAAAATTTCATTTTTATTGGTTCCAAAGTGCATTTCTCATCATAAAAAGGGATTTACAACAAAGAAAAAGAAACAGTCAAGGCCGAGAGCTAAATACAAACACAAAGATCATTATAGCACGATAGCAATGATAAAAAGGAGAAATGGTTCCAAATTTGTCTTTCTTCTCCTCTATTTGAGCAACTGCAAATCCTCTTGATGGTCAAAATGTATGGTTTCTGCTTCTTTTCAGGGGCATATTGTTGGTATTTTCCTATATTTAGATTCCGGTTTCTGGGCTGTTGAAACAACCCCTCTTTCTGTGGATCTAATCCCCTCAAAATTTTGTCTACTTAATGTAATTTCTAAGTCATTTGTAAAGGGGGGAAATAAAGTGTGGGATAAGTTGGAAATCACTGAGGACGCTCTGTTGTCCATTTGTAACAGTTTGGCAGGGAATTAATAAAGAAATGTAGCACTGATTTGTGGGATCCCTGTGGTATGGATTTTAGCATTGTTCTTTCCTTTGTGTTCATCTATTAATTTTTATGTTTGCCATTCATTCATTCACATCTCTGGTTGAATGTGTTCAAGATAGATAGGTAGAATCCATTGTATAATGCTCTACCTTGGGAAATCATTCAACACTCTATGTTTTCTGCTGTTTGAAAAGGATCCATCTTTTATGCCCTTTTCAGCTTCTCACCAGTCTTAAACATTCCATCATTATTTAAACTAAGTTGTTAAAAATCCTGCCTACCTTGCCCCATGAAATACCTTGTATCTCTAATTTAATTCCCCAGTTTCAGACTTCCCATTCCCACCTGTTCCATACAACCCTGAAAAAAAAAAAAACATTCCAAGTTATTATACCTGGCCTAAAATTAGTTTTCAGTTACACTTCATTGAATATTTTTCACGGAGAGAGCCCTCTCCCGACCTTGTAGGGTTGGCTAGAAGGCTGAGCGTGGTTTGAGGTTACCCTGATTTTCCTTCCTTCAGCCTAAGGTCCAAATTAGGTGCTAACATTTCCGGTGACCATACTAGGTCCTATTCAAAATAAAAGACTGATCACCCCAGTAATATCTTCAATATAAATTCTTGGACTCTGGATGATGAGGTTTAGAGTTTGCTAGGCTGAAATAAAACATTGTAAAGTAGAAATTTAACCACATTGGCTTCAAGGAGATACACAAGGGCCAACCCTGATCCAAATCCTCCCCCTGTGTTTGAAAGTCCTAATCTCATTCTAAGAATAGTCAGAAGACAAGAAGGTTCACTAAGCCCTAGACCTATTTTCATATCCCATACCTGGCATAGTGAGTGGTTGTTTGTAGAAGACCTCTCTTTTGATGAGTGTTTTGAGCTTTCTTTGTTCAGAAGTAGATCTGAAACTACACTTGATAACATAGTTTTAGATGCATAATTTCTTATAGATATCGAAGTTCAAAGGGAAAACACATCGATCGATGATTATCTTTTGAATTCCCCTCAGACATATATCACTATAACCAATATCCCCGAGGCTTCAGAGTTATCAGAAAAAAAAATTCCTTCCCTTAATTCATGAGCATTTCCATCAAGTTCAGAAGTCAATTCTCAGCTTCTGACTCCTCCATCAACACCTCCCTTGAATCCTAGTATCATAAACGTTGTTATTAATCCACCTCGATTCAGGGCTGTTCGGTATGCACCCTTGGTTTTACCTCAGAATCTCAATTATATGCCTGCTAATAACCAAAGTAAAATACCTATCTTTGATGCCACTCAAATCATCACAGCCTAGCAGCATGTCGATAAGATGAATCACTTTTTTGAACTTCATGAAGTAGAGGAAGAAAATGTGACCACAATATTGTTTGTCCAAAGCTTTGGAGGTGAAGTTCAAAAATGGTTCAAAGCCTTGCTAACAGCTTCTATTCACAATTTGTAGGAGCTACATAGACAATTATTAGACTGGTAGGAGGTAAAGAAAAACCCACTCCAAATCCTGTCTGAACATGAAAATATTAAAAGGAATGTGGGTGAAAGTATACAAGATTATTGTGTAAGATTTAATGCTATGTATAATGCTATTTCGTCCAATCTAAAACCCCCTGTGGGGTTAGATTTTCTCAAATTTCCATATGGTTTCGATGCTGATATGGCATATCAGCTTCGACAATGAGATCCTACCACACTTGATGACATGCAGAAGATAGTTGTAAGCGTAGAAGCAAATTTGCTGGCTAGAAGAGCATGGACAAGAGCCGAAGAGAGGGCAAATGTGAAAGAAGAAGCATCTCCTTCAGACAGTAAGATGGACACTTTGATCCGAGCGGTGGAGAATATGGTTGATCGGTTGACTATTTCAGATAGACCTGAAGCACAAATCAGGAATCCAAATTTCAGAGGACAACAACAGCCACAATTTTGAATTAAACAAAGAGAACAGAAAGTGCAGGACCAAGCAATGCAACAACAGCAGATCAGAACTCCTTTGTAGCAAAATTACGTTCAGGGAATGGAAACAGATGATGATGATGATCCAGTAGTTGATGCCAACCATTTTTTCAATACCAATGGTGCACCCATATTTCTCACAGAAGATGAAGACTATACAGCGATTACATACATTTGAAAAGACGAAGATTTCATATTGACCAATGATGTAGTGTTAGATGAAGATTCCGATGATTATCAATGAGGATACATGAACACTTTGTCAGCGCAACAGAAGAAATATTCCTTGAGGAGCAGAGACGTGCCAGTCAACCCCATTCAGAAAAGGAAAGAGCTACAATTGAAAAACGAATCCTCAAATACTCAAAGGAAAGGGAAGGAGCCTGTCGAACCTTCTCCCAACAAGACATCCTCAGCGATTAATATTGTAAATGAAAATAATCAGCTTAGTGCAACAAAGGAGCAAGTGGAGAAGAAAGATCCTTCCTTTAAAGAGGTAGAAAAAGTTCCATATTTTAATTTAGAAAATGAAATTGCTAAGTTGAAGGTGTCCATGCCCTTAACTGAGTTGGTAAAAAATAGCTCTTATAAACAACAGGTGTATAGAATGTTGCAAATAGACTCTGTATCAGATATGGTAAATGTTGAAGATGATTATCCTGAACTCATTTTTGGTCCAGCCATAGAAGGTCAGTTAGAATAAAGTGAAGTCTCTCCCTTTTACCTGAGTCTTAGATTGCATGAGTTCATTTTACATAATCCCATGTTGGACTCCAGAGCCTCACACAACTTGATGCCCAAAGCCATTATGGAGAAGTTGGGTCTTGATATTACCCGCAAATACCATGATTTGTATTCCTTTGACTCGGGTAGGGTCCAATGTATTGGTATTATCAAAGACTTGGTAGTATCTTTAGATCAAATCCCAGCTAAGAATGTTTTGATGGATGTAGTTGTTGCCGATGTTCCACCACGATTTGGAATGCTTCTGTCTAGGTCATGGGGTGCAAAACTAAAAGGAACCATACAGCTTGATTTCTCTTATGCCACCATTCCCTTGTTTGGTCAATTGAGAAAACTATACAGGGAGAAGAAAATGGAATACATGATCACTAGCAAAGAGAAACTAGTTAATCATCCAATTAATGCAGTCCACACAGATTTAGAGTCATTTCTATTATATTCAGATGGTGGTTTGAATGATGAAAATGTTCAGTTGGTGGAAGTAGATGAGGTACTTGAAATTTCATAAAATTTTAGGGAATCCCTTAGACAGGAAAAAGATAAAGCAGCAAACATCTCTGAGCTTTATTCCTGGCACCAGCAAAAGGAGAATGAACAGCAGGAAAATGTAGAAGTCAGTCAAGTTAAAATGGAGAAAGAAGAAAAATTTCAGCATCTAGAAGAAGAAGAAGAAGGACTTTGGAGCATGGACTTTGACAGAGCTGTTGGTAAGGATGGTGCTGGTATAGGAATATGGATTCATAGCCCTATTTTCCAACCTGAAAAGGTTCTCAGTAATGTTAGAGTATGTGCTTACAAATTGGCTTTTGACTGCTCTAACAATGAAGCAGAGTATGAAGCTTTGATTGTAGGTTTGAAAATTTTTAGGAAGCTAAATGCAAAGAGGATTTCGGTCTATGGAGACTCGGAGTTTATAATCAAACAGGTAAAAGGAGAGTATCAAGCAAAGAATTTGCGATTTAGGGCCTATAGAAATGTAGTCCTAGACATTTTGAGGACGTTTTATGAGTACACTTTGACAGCAGTACCCCGAATGCAGAATCTTATTGCAGATTCTCTTGCCACTATTGCAAGCAATTTGAAGATTCCAATGAATTCTAGCAACAAGTTTGAAATTTATGTCAAACACCGGCTTGCTATTCCGGATAATTTAAGGTTTTGGAAAGTGTTTTGAGATGATAATGAAATCAATTCCTTTTTGCAGAGTGAAGGAAAATTCAGGGATACTGCCATAGAGGGTGATTATAAGATCGATGATAAATAAATTGAAGCAAATCATATGGATGTATTGTAGCTGAAAGACAATGTAATTCCTAGAGGTCTCATACCTTTAGAGGAGCTTTTTGATCAAGATGATGTTGCCAATGTTGAACCCTTAGTTAAACTGAGAGGGGGGGTGAATCAATTTAACACATTCATGATCTTTTAAACTTTTTATTAAACCTTATTTACACCTTAATTTCATATCCAACTTAATATGTGAGTAATCTTAGAATGTGAGCAGCAAGTATTAATATAATATAACAACAGACTTAATATGAGAGCAACAGGTATTAAGCAGATGATATAAATCAAATCAACACATAAACATCATGCACAGAGACACCAGATATAAGTGGAAACCCATAAAGGGAGAAAACCACATCTTATTATTGTTGTGATGCAAAGGCAAGCTCCAACTCCCTCTCACCACTGTTTTTCTGCAGGCACCAACCTACAGGAGGCTCCAACCTCAATTCTGCAAGCTACAACTTGCAAGGAAGCACCAACTCCCTTGAATTTTCTACATGCACCAACCTACAGGAGGCTCCAACCTCAGTCAGCTACAACTAACAGCTATCAAGCTGCAACTTGATAGGGAAGCTCCAACTTCCTCAATTTATCAAACCGAATGTTTGCTTATTTACCTTAGATATTAGCTATGTTATGTAGCTTCTCTTTCTGTTCTTCTTCTCTTAATCTTCTCTGCCTCACTCTTCTATACTCTGCATTCTCTATGTTTGCTCTCTCTCCCTCTTTTTTGTGCATATCAAATTGATATTATATATAGAGATCCTCGCATGACTGTTTGTATTTCACAAGAAATTTGGAGTGAACAATCATGACTCTTTGGCTTCTGTTTTCTTATTCCTTTATCCAACACAATTTAAAAATTATAACAATATGCACAAATTTCCATGCTACAGTGGGAGTTTTATTTTCCTTAGGATACTTGCCTTTGCATCACAAACAATAAAAAATAATTACAACATTTACATTCACATTTTAATTACACATTTCAGTTTCACTCAGCTCCTTTTCTAGATTTTGGCTTTACTGGATTTGTCTTTTCCTGCTGTTGTTAAGAGAATGTTCTGCATACTCTTTGTTCACTGCCATATGCATATTCCACCTGTTCACTTCATTCCTGTACATATTCATGTTAACCGACCTTTCATCTCTGCACGCTCTCCTCTTCTTTTTATTTTTCCATACAAATTCATCTTTCAATCTTTACAATATTTCATACGGGACTATATATATCTGAATTAACCCTCGATTTTGTTTTTAAACCTTAGGAATTTAAAAATGCATCCATGTGCATTAAACTTATAATCAGTTCCAGGCCATGCTTATGCACACATTCCACTTTAATATATCAGATATTCTAATATATATCAATCAAGTCATAATCCCGTTTTTGCTCTCACTTACTCCACGCACACGGTCATTACATATACAAGTTGTATTGTATTCAGTCAAATATTAAGACCCTTGGTGATATGTAATATGTTTACGAACTTCCACTTTTCCGTCGAATCTTATTTAACTTAAAACCTTAATTGAACAACACACACATATGCGTGGGCCCCAATGCTAATGGTCTCTCCATCAAACGGCAGTTATCGCATCGCCTCAGCCTTGACGATCCAACGGATATCACATGGGCTACTTGCGTGAATAATAACGGGTGATGGCGCGGCATACATGGGTTATCCTTCGCGCACCTTCCGAACATAGCCACCGTCAGATCGCTTCCCTCTAGATCGACAGCTTGTGTCAATATCGCTCCGCGTATTTTGTCGATGATTACCGCACGATGACACGCAGTGGGAGGTGATTTCCTTGGGTCCCGCCTTGCCATGCGTCAGCACCTCTATGGAATCGCTCTCAATTATAAAATACCACTTGCTCCGCAAAAGTTGTGCGATGAAACCTGGAAACTGCCTTACTGTTTACTCCAAACCACGTTCACTGTTTACCCATCGCGGTTCCGCTCCTCCACTCCAGGTTCCGGTCTCGTACAAGGTTCTGCCTTTATTATTTCGTTTCTTTTGATCATAAGGCGCTCCACTTCAATGTTTCTTTATATGATTCCACTTACCCCTGACTGTTTGACATTACAATTTATGCACAGCATGACCACCATAATACATTATATTGCCATACATTCTTTCAATAACCCATAGGGTTGGGTTCACGGTAACTGTT
>JAXQQM020072419.1:0-87778 GCA_034641835.2 Pinus albicaulis | reverse complement strand
GTCCTCCTCAAAGGTATCCTGCTCTAGCTCATCTATAGAAGGTTTTTCTAAAACTCTACCAGATCTGAGTTGTACATCATTGAGAGGAACAATCATATAGGTAGGAAATTGTTGTCCTTCTATCATGTAAATATTCTGAGGATTTTTATTGTTAGGATTTGGCAATGGCTGAGCTGGAAGTTGATTTGTCTTTTGTTGGTATGGAAGCATGAGTTGAGGATTTGTATTTTGTTGAGAAGGTTGTTGTTGTGGAAATGGCAATGAAAGTTGTGGATTTGGGCTTGGAAGTTGTGGAGCTTGTTGATTTTGAAAAGATGAAGGATATTGATAAAATTGAGCAAATCTCCCATAAGGATTTTGCATCCCTTGTACCCATGGCTGATATGGATTTTGATGTTGGGGCCAAGGTTGTTGCCAAGGATTCCAATTTAGTGGGGTTTGAAGATTCATAGGGTTTTTAAACCCTTGAGTTTGTTGTCCCTGCCAAGGTCTTCTTGCAACAAAACAGAGAGATTCTACTGAATTTGGGTCTTCTTGAAAGACAACTTTGAGTCCAGGAATTGAAAGAAAATCCTTGGTCTCATGATTCTCTGAGAAAATCATACATGTTTATGCAACTTTTGCATCCAAGGGACATTCCCTTAAAGCATGTTTCTTCCTACATTTCGGACAAAAGATGGCTAGAGCATCTGTTTCTGCTTTCTGCTTGTTTTGGATCTTAAGGGTGTCTAGTTGTTCACTAAGGCTCCCTAAGATATCGGTTTTAAATTCATCAAGCATATTGTCAATCTCTACCCTACTTACTGATCCAGTTGCAGATTTGTTAGCCCTGATAAGAGAAGGATCCCTAGGCCCTTTTCCTGTTTTAGATTTTCCTCTTGAGAGATGGACACATAGTTCTGTTATGTCACGAAGTGGAAGTTGAGAAATATCTCTTTTCCCCATCATGTTTAAAATATCTATCCATTCATCTCTGATGGCTTTTAATATAAGGGCTTTCAAAGTTTCATCTCTTACTTTTTGTCGTTTTTGGTTTTTTTTCTTTTTATCTTGGTTGGTTTCCTAATGGAAATTCTAAAAGGCAAGTATGGTTATGATTGTTCAAGGTAATGATGTCCTTTATAATGATTTACCAAACTTCAAACTTCAAAAGGATTTTGAAACATACAATGAGAAAATTAGTTCCTAAAAGGAAATGAAAATGTGCTACTATTCTAGTTAAACAAACAATGAACTATTGATCATGAAAACCATTACCCTTGCTGCTGTCTAAACACAAAAGAAACTGTACTCAAAGAAAATATTGCAAGTAAAGTAAAACTAAAATCAAATTACATCAACTCATATTATGACCCCTCACCATTAGTCTCACTATGGCTTTCGGAGGTAATCATAAACAACTTGAGCAATCTGATATCTAATTTGCAGAAAAATAAACTAATATCAAATTACACACTCATAATTCAATCCCTCACCATTAGTCTCGCTATGGCTTTCGGAGGTAACTGATAATGACATGAGCAATTTAATATCTATCTTGCAGAAAAGTAAACTAATATCAAACTATACACTCATACTTCAATCCCTCACCATTAGTCTCGCTATGGCTTTCGGAGGTAACTAAAAATGACATGAACAATTTAATATCTAACTTGCAGAAAAGTAAACTAATATCAAACTATACACTCATACTTCAATCCCTCACCATTAGTCTCGCTATGGCTTTCGGAGGTAACTGAAAATGACATGAATAATTTAATATCTAACTTGCAGAAAAGTAAACTAATATCAAACTACACACTCATACTTAAATCCCTCACCATTAGTCTCGCTATGGCTTTCGGAGGTAACTGAAAATGACATGAGCAATTTAATATCTAATCTAACTACTAAAGCAAATGTGCAAGACTGAAATAAACAAAACAGTGCTGGAATTAAACAAAAACTAAGAAAAGTAAATTAGCAGAAGGAAAATATTGATTCCATGTCATTAGTCATTATAAAAAGATGTACAAATGCCCGGGCTGCCTATTGTAATCTGGAACAAGAACACTGATCAGTTAACAACAACATAAAACATAAAAGATTATGGAAAGAAGTAAAATGTCAAGCATGAAAGATTATGGACAGAGATGAAACGTAAATACCATGAAATATGTAATATATATACACGTTAATGACTATGGCACAATGAACATAAAGAAATGAAGCATGAAACTATACAGTAATACACAAAACCTCAGCATGTGCAGGGGCCCTCTGCACAGACCTCGGGAAGCAGCTTTCAAATACGAATTACGCTTATGAACAAAGTCTTCTCATATATTAAAATGTGGTCATAACAGAGAAATAATGTCACAGCACAAGGGTGACGCAATTACATTACAGAGCTAACTATTATGTGTATGAGAACGCATTATTTATAACAGAGGGAGATATAACTAATTCCCTAAAGTGTGCGCTGATAGAAGACACGTGAACCATCACGTCCTGAGATCTAGCATTATGGCCGCCGTGAGGATTAAATCTATGGAGAGTGGCTGTTGGATTCGGCTTATGGAGCCGTTTAGAGGTGTTGATATGTCTCCCGTGATTTAGAAACAGCCACGCAAATCTTCACATGATGAGAAACAGAGTTCTGTCACCGTGGGATTCTACGGTTGACCACCACTTGGCCACCTTTGACCACAGCCTTCTTAGGTGAATTCGACTGAGCCAATAGGACACGATCCATGTCCATGTCATTTCTAACTTGCCCATGTGGCTCGATTTTCCTGAAGACACCTGCAATATAGACTTTAAAAAAATGGCTGCGGAAATTTGTAGCAGCTGCGGAAAGTGACAAGATTCCACAGCTAAATGAGCAAAAATCTAAATCAAACAGCAGACACAAAACATAGTTAAAAACCATTTTAAATGCTCTTTTACAATTAATTATGCAATGATATTGATGACTTAGAGGGTCCAGGTGAATGAAAAAGGTCTAGAAAGGTGTATAAGAAAGATGCAGATTTGAGACTCAACACCACCCATGCATGTCCTGAGTTGCCCCGTATTCAGCCCATGGTTAAAGTCGCGTTCCCCGAGTCTACGGTCCCTGAAGCCTCCATTCCTTCTTCATCCGTAACCAAGAACCCTAAGACTCTCCGCACCAAAAAACCCTGTGCTTTGTGTGGTGTTCAAGGCCATTACTCCCACCATTGTCCTCACCTGACGCATTACCGCGCCTCTTTAGAGGTAGTCCGAGAGTATGAGGTTGAACAAAATCAATCCGCCTCTCCCATACTCGTGCAGTATGCTTCGGGCCAGCCTAAGGATCCCCCCGCTCCCATCGACATTTCCCCCCCTAATGTTCAGATGACGGAGTCCACTACGACCATTCTTTACCTCTCCTCCTTTTGCGAGACCCTTGGAGCCTAGTCCCCCTGCATCCTCCCATGTTGTTTCGCCTGACCCCCTCTTTTCTACCCTTACACGAGATCACTCCACCCGTATCTCGGTTGACCTCCGCAGCCCGAGTCCTCGCCATACTTCCGATAGCCCTCATATACCACCCTCTAGTTTGTATATGAGTCATAGTCATCCTGCTCCTTGCACTCCCTCCCGAAGTTGCCACTCGATGTCTTCTGTACACTCACGCTGCCATCATTGTATCTCCTCCCCTCATTTATTGTCTTGTAACACCATTCCGCAGGACCTCCCATCCCCACCCTTTATCGGTTACGCCGATGGTTCAAGTCGTTACTCCTGGAATCTAACCTCGGCAGGTTGGGCCATTTTCACCCCCTTGCATGCCCTTGTCCTCTCAAACGGGGTCTGCATTGGTACTGCCACCAACAATCAGGCTGAATATGATGCAGTGCGTGGTCTCTTAGCCAATTCCCTCTTTCATCACATCCTCCATCTACACGTTCGTTTGGATTCCATACTTCTTGTCATGCAACTAAATGGTGTTTATCGTGTGCATAACCCTGTTGTTGTTTAGACGATATTTATGAGTGAAACTCTTGATACGTGAATTTGAAACCATAACTTTCAACCATGTACCTCGAGACCAGAATCACTATGTAGATAGTATTGCAAACCATGTTCTAGATTGGCATTTATCACACGCATTTCATACAAGACAATAACATTCATAATCATTAAAAACGATGCATATCCATAATATGTGTCGCAAAACATGTGTTTAGAGTCCATCTACTCTGATACATATGACATGCCCATAGCATGTTACAAAAAACTCAAAAACTGGGGGCACCACCTACCCCTACATACACACTAGGGAGCACCACATGCCCCACCCCTAATCACTATCTGGCGGATCCCAAGCCAATGGCTCTACCCCTGCAGCCTGTAGATCACGCATCCCCTGACCGGCCATCGCCATGCACCACATGACACCTCGCCATTCTGAGGGTGGACCAATACATGGCTCTATGTACTGGTCGTCTAAGTCCTGCCACCCGCGCTCTGATACTCCGGTCAGAAACCTTTCGCATCTACGACGAATGTCCTCCAGAAGGGCGGCCGCATCCTCATTATGCGCTGCTCTCGACCCACTCGGACCTGCAGCTCCATATGCTGCCTGTCGTCCCATATATCCGGTCGGTTTTACCGAAGCTATATCTGCATACCAAAAGTACACGAATCAGTACCCTATCTACTATTCAAAAACTTTAACATGCCCATACAAGAATAGCAATTTGTCACTTACCATCAGGCCCCCATACTCGACCAGGCAGAAGTGGCAGGTTCGGATCTCCACAATAACTCATCCCACTATAGGGATAGTCGTCTATGTATAACGGCATCTGATCCCAATGGGCAAAAAACTTAGGTCGAAACACTCACCCGACTGCCCCTCCTCCTCCTCTGCACAGTAGCTGCCCCCACCGGTGCATCCTGGGCTTTCTCGGGCCCCCATCTGGAAGCTGTATATGAGGACGCAAGGTCGGGATCTTCTCAAAGAAGAAGGCGCACAATAAAGTCCCATACGAGCAATCGTGGTTCACTTGCCACTTGCAGAGCGACAACTGTCGTTTTAGCGACACCAGCATCATTTGGGCCCACCCATAGTAGGTCCCACCCAACACACTCTCCACAATCATCATCTGCCCCCCAGTGATGTGATGGAGCGCCTGGTTGCCCAGGATACGCAGCACAACTGCGGCCACTGCACGGGTCTCTAGTCTCTCTACATCCCCGATCGGTATCCGAGTCCCCTTGACTTGGATACCCAGTCGACACTGTCGCTCCACAAACTCCATGATATGACACCCCCACGGTAATACTGGCTGCGTGTTTCCCACCATCCCCAGTGGCGGGAGACCCGTCAAGAAATACACATCCTGGACTGTCAGTTCGATCATGTGCCCCTACACTACAAAGAACTCATGCTCTGGATCCTAGTAACTGATAATCCGGGCCAACAAAGGCTCTCCCGCTCTCATCAAAGGGTTCTCCAAAAACTTTAGAACCCCAAACCTGGCCAACACACGACGGATGCCATGATCTGCCTGGATCTCTGCCCGTAATGTACCCAGGTCTCTCTCTCTCCAGTTAACCCATAAATCTGCCATATCTGCACAAAAACATCATATTTTTCAGCATACAGATTGGGAATACCATAACAAAACACAAAAACCCAACTCTCAGCCATAAAACAGCACCAAAACCCCCTCATCTCCCAGGTCGCAGTTTTCTGCCCAATTCTGGGACAGGTCGTAATTTTTTCCCTGAAACCTACTTCCCAGGTCGCACTTTTTGGCCCAAAAAGTGCGACTCGGCCGTAGAGATGAAGGAGGGTCTGTTACTGAGATTCTGGGCCCTAAACTGAACTTTCAATCCATCAAAATGAAAGAGTAAGGTTAGGCCTCTTACCTGCAACTGACGGATCTCCATTCCAACGGTCGATTTTTCCGCTATGCTCGCTGCAAGATTTAGGGCCTTCTCTCCTCTCTACATTCACCACAGCAACACTAGCAAATGAGGGAATTTGGAGGGAAAACTGCCTTATTAAAAGAGAACCCCTGTTTCTTCTTTCGACTACTGTGACCATACCGTAGCCCCGTTTGACAAACCGTCTGCACCGTTGGAAAGCTCTCACCGAGCCCTCAAATGGGTATCTATTATTTTTTTGTGATTTGATACTTCACCAGGACACATTTTGTCCAAGAAGGGTCACTTCACCTCTCCTTAAAATCACATTTCTTCACTTACGACACTTGTACTTGGGGCACCATTTTGCCTCCTTAATTGTCTTCGTTCGTGTCGATTTTTGTCATGAGTTACCATCTTGTACTCATGTTTTCATGGTCCCCCATCGGGCCTTTCCTATGTGGCAGCACCATCGAGTCACCCTTGTTTAGAGCATCCAAGTTGAGTCATCATCGCATTCATGGAGTCTATCCCGAGTCCTTTTGTACCCCGCTATAGCCCTCCATCCTTCATTGCTTGGTCTCTCTCTTGTGTCGCACATTATGGCCTTCAGTCCCACTGTCCCCTATCCCTTATGATATTGCGTCAGTCGCTACCATGTCATTCATGCCTTTTATGCTCTAACAAGGGAAGTCGTCCATTCGCTACTTAGTCCCTTCCATTTCACCATCATCATTAGTGTCAGTCTGTCCGTCGCTCTACTATTTTCTCTCGTGCCTTAGTTGAGGATCTCTCATTGCCTCACCTATGACAGACCTCCTTCTGTCGACATCATCTCATTCATTCCAGAAGCCAGGTCTAGAGGGCGGTGTACCTTGGTTCCAGCTTCCACTCTTGTTCGGTGCCTCAGATCAGGCAAAGGGATCTCTCATTTCCCTTTGACTTGATTGTTTATCCACTCCAGCTCCTTTCAGCATGACCGAGATCCGTATACTTGATGGTTCAGTGATACAGCAGCAACTCTTGATGATTCCCGGGTGTGTGTGAGATGTCTCAACCCTCATGAGGGGGTGGCCCTGCAGGTAGCCCCCCACATGCCCGGATGACCTCCTCCTTGCAGCCTTCGATGCAGCTCCAGATATTTGATGATGTTGGCCTTAGCCACTTGCAGCACCTCTTTGATTTGCATGTATTAGTCAAATTTTGTGAGCCCTTCCCCATTCACAGGGGGCATTTGGGTTGTATTTGTATCTCATGTACTCAGATATTCTTGTATAAGTCCTGGATGTTATCCCAGGAACAGCATGTATGTGGGATTCCTCATTGTATTTTTATATGGCTCATGATTATGCCAGTTGTACTTTATGGTTCGGTCCCTTGTTTACTGGACACACTATTCTTTTGTACTTTGTCTCAGCGGGCATAGGTATGCCTCCCCCGCCGCCTTCAGCATAGGTACCCTCTCATAAAAAGAGACTTGTTGCACCTGCGAGTCTCATCTCCTTAGGGTCTAGTTCCTCAACACACTATCTACCTTGTATCTCTCTCTCTGACTTCCCTTTTGTTGTCTAGTGATTGAGTTCTTACAACATACTTCGGTCATACGATTTGCTCCTGACACTCGCACGCTGGGGGGCAATTTGTTACACCATTTTTTGGTCATCTAACCTATTATCATTAGATGGACCCAAGTACACCATGTAAGACCAATTTTACCCTAAGTAAAATTGCCTTCACTATGTTAAATAACTCAATAAACCACATTTCTTAGGTTGTTTATGGTCTAAACAAGAAACCCCAAAAGGAAATATTAAACAAACTTATATTTGTTTGATTTTCCTTATGGAATAATTAATTAAATCATAATTTAATTATTATTCCTAGTCATGTTTAACCCAAAACAAAGAAATTAATTAGATAAACCTTTATTTATCTTATTAATTTCTAGGAATAATTATTTAAATCTTATTTAGATAATATTCCTTGTTAAATATGACCAAATTACCCACAAATAATTAAATAAATCATTATTTATTTGATTATCTTTCAACCACTTCCTTAAAAAGATAAATAAATCATTTATTTATTTATTTTTGACAAATAAAGGGATTTGACCTAAGTCAAATACTTTTTCCCTCCAACAAATATAATAAAATATTCCATAAAAGGTGGATCTAGATTTGGTTAACATTATTTTAATCATGCACCAAGATCTAGAATGACCCAATATTTTGTTATAAATAGGAGGGTTTTTCCTACCATTCTTCACTTTTTGTTGCCTATTAGATCACTCTGGATCTATACACTTGGTCACATTTTTCCATTATTTGCTTGTGAGCTCCCTTTGAGCTCTATTCTTTGCATTGGGTTTTCTACACCAACAAGAGAGAGAGATCTTAGATCTGAAGTGCTGAGGACTTCCAAGAACCCATCCCACTGAGGAGAATTGGATACACCTTCTTGTTTTCCTCCCAGGTGCCCTTAATACAAAAATTCTTTCAAAAATTGTTCGTCTTGTCTATTGGTATATGGAGCAAACCCTTATTTTTACTGCTTAATGTCTTTCCATGCATAGATCTGGTTTTTTGCAGCTCTTTTCTTGATCAACTAACCGCAGATCTGAAGATATTGGCAGCCACTTTTGTTGTTAGGGCTATTAGTTATGCGTAGCTAAAGTGGTCCTTTTTCGTACACTTCGACAAAGGATTCATACTAACATCAATATCGAGCTCCTCAAAAGCAAGTAAAAGGTGTGTATTATTTTTTCTGAATTGCATAAGTCTTGTTTGAACAATCAAGTTGAATTGATTCCAAGGGCATATTGTAGAATAGATATTAGTATTGGATTCTAAATGGCCCCTAAAAAGAATTCAACACCCATTAAGCCTTTAGAAAGCTCTACTATGACTCATGAAGATGAAGAATGGCAACATGACATATCAAAATTACAAGAGCAAGTGCAACAAATTTCGCTCTTGCAAAGAGCAACAAAAAATGACATGGAAGTTTTGAAGAAAGGCGTGGAAACTAAGATGGATGGTTTGAAGAAAGGCATGGAATCTAAGATGGATGGTTTGAAGAATGGCATGGAATCTAAGATAGATGGCATGGAAGCTGGCATGGAATCTAAGATGGATGACATGAAAGCTAAGATCGATGAGAAAATGGAAAACATGAAGAATTATCTAAAAGCAGACATGGAAGGTTTGACAAAGTTGATACAAGAAATGTTTCCTAATGGTGAAAAGATAGTAGAGGAAACTCATGATGAGAACAAAATAAATGTTAATAGTGATTTCATAAAATCTAATGTTGGAGGGAAGAACCACCATATTCCAAAAATGGATATGAGGAAGTTTGATGGAAAGGATTTTGTAACATGGATACTACAGATGGAGCAATATTTTGATCTCCATAATGTGAAAAACACACAAAAAGGTACGCATTGCAACTTTACATTTGTATGGTATCGATGGCTTTGCTCCCATAAAAAAATTGTCACTTGGTCAATTTTTACGGAGGAAATGATAGCACATTATGAGGATACAAAGAGCAACACTTTCTTTAGCCAATTGATAAATCTCAAACAAAAGGGTTTAATGGGGGAGCACATTGAGAACTTCCAAAAATTTAATATAAAGGTAACTGATATTCCAGAGGAACATGTTAGCTCCCCGTAATTTCAGCAAATTGGTGAGACTGAAGCTGCGGGGAGAACACTTGAACCACTTTGGGATTCTAGGATCTAGCCCTCCTGAATCCAGAGAGGGATCTCTCTATAAGTACAAAGATTGATTTATCTTTAAGGCTTTTGAATGTGATATTAGGCTAGTTATGAAGAATGAGGTTTTGTTTGTTTTGGTTGGGCAAAGATATGTGAAGGTGAAGGAAGTCTAAATGAAGGGTGAAGGTGAATGAAAGTGAAAATTGATTCAGCTAAGAAGATAGGCAAGAAACAACTTCAATCCATTGGGCTACGGAGTCATAGTAGGATTTAATTGAAACAGCAAGGTTCAAGAGTGTTCCATGGGGCAACTCATCTATGTCTAAGGATCTCTTTAAAGTTGATTTTATGGGATCAAATGCAATAATAAGAAGGGGAATTAAATAGATGAAGAACAAAGAGAAGCCTAAGATCAAGTAAGTACTTTGAAACTATCCTGCTCTCGACATACACTTAAGAAAGACATAAAATTAATCTAAGATCAGGTAAGTACTTTGAAACTAGCCTACTTTTGATGCACTTTCAATAGAAAAAATTTAAATCACAAAAAGAATAGCTTAAGATTAAGTAAGAACTTTGAACCTATCATGCTTTTAGCATATTCTAAGGGAAAATTTTCAAAGCAATTGTTGGAGAAGAAACTAGAGGACAGGGCTCACCATAGACTTCCCTAGCTCTGCTTTACATAGCAAACTTATCAAGACAACACATAAGATAACAAAGAATAGTCTAAGATCAGGTAAGGACTTTCAACCTAGCCTGCTTTCAACATACTCTTAGGGAAACTTTCAGACAACCTTTGGAGATAAAACTAGAGGATAGGGCTCACCATAGACTTCCCTAGTTCAACTTTACTTGGCAGAAACTGAAAATAATGTTCAATAACAATGTTTGGTTTACATAGTAAGACGAGGAAATGCCAACATTCCTAACTGCTTGGACTATATTAAATCATTCTTAAATACACAATTTTAGAAGAAAACATGTAGATAAAGCTTATCAATAAGAGCAGGGTACCTTTGACAGTAAATCCTAACTCTATAATTGCTATTCTTTATCAGAGAAGATGGACTGAGTGGAAACAGAAACAAAATAACAATCTACAATAAGAAAAACATCACCGTTGACATAGACCAGGATCCCATAAATCAGCTTGTATTTGCTACTTCAAACCAGTTACAATCTTCAAGTCCAATGGTTCTCTACAGCTTCAACTTTTCATCTCAACTTAGGTATCTTAAATTACAAACAGAGCTTACAGAAGCTTCAGTAAACTATTTACAGGCAACAGATATGCAGTGACCAACATTATCTTATCTTCTACAGAAGTATTTATAGAAGAAATGAGGAGGTGGAATGGGATAAAAGATCTTCTAGGTTCAATTAATACAGTTTAATGCTTCTCGGCCTTTGGGGGGCTCAATGGAGAAGATTTCAGATACTTCTCTATATTAATGAGTTTGTATTAAGTGTTTGATCTTCTTGTCAGAGTTTATTGACTTTAGAATTCTTTCTTATCTTTGTAATAACTCTGCTAATAGTTTAAATTAATTTCTTTGATTTGAAATAATTGTTCAGCTATCTTGAGGCAAATATCTTTTGTTCTGGCAATAACTAGGCCTCCTTTGAATGCTTTGAGGCTGCAGGTGGCTTTTGGTATCTGGAGAGGATTCAATTAGCTTTTGATGTGGCAGTGGAGGCTTCTCGGACTGATAGATATTATTTTTTTTCTATAAACACTATTTAATTTGCTTTAATTATGTGTGTTTAGGCATAATTAGGCCTAAATTTTGTCTTTTGTTCTTAAACTGTGTTAATTGAGCATATTAGGCTTTATATAGTCGATTTAAGCCGTAATCCCTCAAAACTGTGTAAACAATATTTAATTCTTCATCTCTGTTGTGGCTGGATCCTTTAACACTGATACTCTCTATTTGATTAAACTTTGTTGTGTCTTGTTGATATGCAGGCATTACAGGGGCTTTATAATGGCGTCAATGCTCATGAGGTACTGAATGAAACATGATATGGAACCCCGTAGAATGATATCTTTGATGAATAAAGGCCTGGGGGATCATCATCCCCGGCCTTCAATTTTCTTTAAAAATAATTGAAAAACTTTTAAAACTTGCACAAAACAAGAAAAAGTTAAGAAAATCACACGTATTTGGGTTTAGACTGCTTTGGAGGCTGAGGTTAGATCGCAGTCGTTGGATGAAAGCATCCAACGGCGAGGATTGCTCACGGAGGTTTAAAAGGAAGGTAGTTGGATAAACAACGCAAGAGATTAAGTCAGATCCGTTGATCCGCAGAGATCAACAATCAAGATCAATCGTGAATATATGGCCAAAAACCTTAATCAACAGCGAAAAAGGCATAAATGAAAGTTGGGGTTTCTTGGAGGATTCTAGGCCGTCGGATTAGATCAACCACAGATATCAACGGCAGAGATTTTCTTATGAAGTCCCATGAAGGATGGATGGAGGGCGATGAACTAAGGGCGAAATAAATCGTGAGCTGTTAGATCTCAGAGATCAACGGTGGAGATCTATTTTGGGAAAATGAAACGGGAAAGGGAAAGGTGGTTTTGGCTGAAGAAACTGCCAGTTTCGTTTAACAAAAAGGGAGAAAGGCAGTTTTACCTTTTTGAACGTGATATGTGTTATTGGCCGACACGTGGCCTTTTAAAACCACCTATATCGCATAATTTTGGATCATTAACCTTCGGGCTAAAAATCACACGAAACTGCACGTCAACCATCATTTTTGGGGTCTTATATTGGACGGTTGTGGAGAGAGCGCGATGGAGAATAGATACACGGGCGATAATATGTGGGGCAGGGTCAAGGCGATTTTAACCTTGACCTTTAGATGAGGGAATGGACAGTGGAGATTTGATCTGGGAAGGGTAGGACCCAAAAGAGATGGGCCTATCAGGTTGGATCTGGACCATTGGATGAAACAGATCAACGACTTAGATTTGATCTTTGGGTTAATGAAATAAAATATGAGGTGAGGGGTAAGCGGAGAATGGATCAATGCGGACCGTTGATCTGCAGATATCAACGATAGAGATTTCCCTGAAAAGCTTTATAAAGCGGGATTTCATGACATTAACAAAGGGTGCGGGGTTTGATCTGGACCGTCAGATCTTAGTGTATGGATGGCCCAGATGCAATCGGAAGATCGCGATCGGCAGGGGCAAGGGGAAAAAGTGCTGATGCGATTATATGTGGACCGTCAGATCCTTGGAGAGATCGAGGGTTAGGAATGAATCGGAGGTCGAAAGGTGGAGGGACGGGTTTATGAAAAGAGTGATGTGGGCCGTCAGATCCAGGTAGGGCGGAATAGATCGACGGTTGGGAATCCATCAAAAAGGACCAATCAGAGGGGGGTCAATAAAAAATTTAAATGCATCCAATGAAATCTCTGATGTGAGATCCCGATGATCGTTTGATTGGATTAGATCAACGGTTGGGAATGGCTCAACCAATGAATCAACGGGTTTTCCTTTTAACATAGAAAAAATGGGTTTTTTATGAAATACAAAGGAAAATTTGGTTTTGGAAAGGTGTTTTAATATGTTTTAGCGCCTGATTGTGGGCTCCGGGTTATGTGAAGAGGTGAAGGGATTGGGGGTTATATACAAAAGGAGCCAATCGCATCGGAAATTTTAACGCAACAAAAAGAACGTGTTTCACATGAATGCCCCGATGTGATAAGTGCCCTAGGCCTTAGCGCTTGGTTCTGGCGCCAGGTCGCATGGTGGGGTAGTGGTTGAGAGCTTAGCCCAAAGGGGCTTAGGCCTATAGTTAAAAAGACTATTTTTTATGATTTTTCAAGGACTTTTCAAAGGGATTGAAGGCTTCCAATAGGGCAAAAAAGGAGTTTTAAACCTTATTAGAGGGGTTTTTATGAAGGGAAGAAGAGAAATGAGGGAAAATAGAGGAATTTTATGGGGAAAAAAGGGGATAAAAATGAGGTTAATTTTGAATGGAAGAAGGGGTAAAAATGAAGGGTAAAATGGGTTTTTCTAGCAGTCTTTTATTCAGGAAAACAACATATTTTCAGAATTGAGAGGGAAACAATAGTGAAGATTAACTCAAGGATAAGTCATCTTCATAAGACTTCAAGAACTAACAATTTGGCAATAAAAATTGTTTCTTGAAGGTTTAAAACATGATTTAGCCACCATTTGATATGACAAATTTTATAGGTGGCTAACAGTGGCTCCACATGGGGATGGTACCTTCTTGAAGGTGTCAAGAACTTCAGACTTGTATTCTATGGGAGCTGATCAATGCCTCATCCATTGGGCTGCAACTTCTTCACTTAGATGATCTTCTTCTGTTCTAATAATGTTAGCAGCCATGAAAAACAATGGAACTCTATCAAAACAAGCTTTCTACCTACCCAATCCTACTGATCTAACATTTTTTCTTCTTTCAGAGTGCATTTGGATTGGCAAACTCTTTTACAAACATTTTATTCTTTTGAAAGCAAAAAACTAATCTAAGTCTACTTCTTATTTCTCCATGAACTCAGATTAAACAGTTGAGTTCATAAGCTTCTCTACCTAACTACTATCTGTTAGGATTAAACTGTCTAACAATTTTTTATTCTCTAACTGCTAAAATGAGAAATTTAAAAGCATACAAGTCAGGATTGGAAAATATAACTTGTTGCTGATCTATGGCATAAAAACAAGTTGCGCATAGATTATTATTTTGCAGAAAATTAAATCAAAATGGTGAAGGCTTAAGATCTTAAATTTTTAAGCACATCCTTCTCTTTTCTTCAACTCTATTTTTAGGCTTGTTTGAGCTGTCTTACACTCTTTTCTGGTTCAAGTTTTGAGCATATCAGAACCAGTTTGCTTCTATCTTTGACTCATGATTTAAACAGATTAGATTCATTCTTCTTTTGGAATCTTAGGTTCGGATTTTGAGCTTTTTTGAACCTTTATTTTCTATCCTAATCTTCCTAACTGATAAGCCAAGATTAAGCTGTTTGGAAAATCTATTTCACTAACCTATCAGCAGTAAATTGAAAACTAATTAGTCATGATTAGGCTGTATGAATAACTAGAAGTGTGTTTTTCAGGAGTGGCATTTGAGCTTGCACACTTTCAGATTTTGTTTCTCTTTGTTGGTATGGGGTTGTACCTTTCTTGTTTTTACAATCTGCCCTCTTTTCTCTTTCTCTTGTATTTGTATTTTTTATTTTTATAACTTTTAATGCAATGATGGATGAAATATTTATAATGAGAAAAAATATAAAATGGCTCCCAAACATGGTAGGGTCAAGAGAAATAATGTTTGAGCATCCTGCCATTGACAGGACCCCTAAACAATTCAGCTCCATTCAATTCCTGCAAGAAATAATCATTGTTACCAGTAGCAAAATGAATGAGATAAGGGCCAAGCCATAAGTTATAAAATTTCCCATGCTTGCCCTTGTCTTCTCTCCTAGAGTCCCACTTTAAGACTTTGTCCCCAATGTTGAAATTGCTGGCCTTTGTTCTTCTATCAAAAAGCTTCTTGATGCTCTCTTGATTTTGTAATGCTCTGTTATAGACCTCCTCCCTGGTTTTCTGAAGATGTATAGTCTGATTAATCCTTCTGATCATGTCATTTTCTTCAGACTGCACTTCTTGGATCATCTTCATAAATTGCACACCAAGGCTGGTTGGAAAAATTGCATCTATTCCATACACAAGTTGGTAGGGTGACATTCCAATAGATTTCTTAAGTGTTAATCTGTCAACCCATAGTGCATGTACTAGCTTTGTGTGCCAAGACTTCTTGTTGTCCTCCAACAACTTCTTGATTATGTTCACCAAAATCTTGTTTGAGGATTCTTCCAGCCCATTACCTTGAGGGTAATAAGCAGTAGACTGACCCAATGTTATCTGATATTTTTGATAGAATTCAACCATCTTCTTGGATCCAAATGTTGTTGCATTATCAATGATGATCTTCCTAGGAAAGCCAAATCTAGAGAGGATATGAGTCTCAATGAATTTTATGATGACAGAGTCATTGGCTTGCCTAGAAGGGATGGATTCTATCCATTTGGTGAAGTAATCTGATGCAGTGAGAATCCATCTATGTTGGGCAGATGAGGGTGGATGGATTTCTCCTATGAAGTCTAAACCCCCCTATTGAAATTGAGCTTCAACAGTGATTGGATGCAGAGGTAAGGGCAACAATTTTCTTTTGCCTTCAAAAATTTGGCATTTATGACAAGCAATTATCATCTTGTGTACATCTAGAAAGAGGGTGGGCCAATACTAACCAGCTCTAAGGATTTTGTTGGCTGTTGTCTTCCAGTAGAGGTGGCCTCCACATTCCCCTTCATGGAACTCATGCTTAACCTTCTCTACATCATTCTCAGGAAAACATTTAAGCAATAACCCACTTGCATTTTTCCAATAAAAACATTTATCTATAATGCAGTAGTTTACAGCTTTTAACTTTAAAAACCTTGCCTTTGTTTTTGTCAAACCAGGAGGTGCCTTTGTTCATCTAAAGCATTTATCATATTTATATCAAGAACTTCAAAATTTGATTCATCCATTAATCTAGCTAGTCCTTGGCCTTTAATGATTTTAGTGGGCTTGATTTCTAAATCATATTAAAGTATCACAGCTATCCACTTACCTTTCTTACCATTTGGGTCCTGTGTTAGAATATCTTTAACAACTGAATTCGGGACAAAGGACTTCCCTAGCTCTGGTTTACTTAGCAAACTTATCAAGAAAACACATAAGATAACAAAGAACATTCTAAGATCAAGTAAGGACTTTCAACCTAGCCTGCTTTCAACATACTCTTTATGAAACTTTCAGACAACCTTTGGAGATAAAACTAGAGGACAGGGCTCACCATAGACTTCCCTAGTTCAACTTTACTTGGTAGAAACTGAAAATAACATTCAAGAACAATGCTTAGTTTAGACAGTAGGACGAGGGAACACCAGCATTCCTAACTGCTTGGACTGTATTAAATCATTCTTAAATACGCAATTTTATAAGAACACATGTAGATAAAGCTTATCAGTAAGAGCAGGGTACCTTTGACAGTAAATCCTAACTCTATAATTGTTGTTCTTTATCATAGAAGATGAACAGAGTGGAAAAAGAAACAAAATAACAATTTACAATAAGAAAAACATCACTATTGACATAGACCAGGATCCCATAAATCAGCTTGTATTTGCTACTTCAAACCAGTTACAATCTTCAAGTCCAATGGTTCTCTACAGCTTCAAACTTCTCATCTCAACTTAGGTATCTTCAATTACAAACAGAGCTTACAGCAGCTTCAGTAAACTATTTACAGGCAACAGATATGCAGTGACCAACATTATCTTTTCTTCTACAAAAGTATTTATAGAAGAACTGAGGAGGTGGAATGGGATAAAAGATCTTCTAGGTTCAATTAATATAGTTTAATGCTTCTCGACCTTTGGGGGGCTCAATGGAGAAGATTTCAGATATTTCTCTATATTAATGAGTTTGTATTAAGTGTTTTATCTTCTTATCAGAGTTTTTTGACTTTAGAATTCTTTCTTATCTTTGTAATAACTCTCCTGATAGTTTAAATTAATTTCTTTGATTTGAAATAACTGTTCATCTGTCTTGAGGCGAATATCTTCTTTTCTGGAAATAACTAGGCCTCCTTTGAATGCTTTGAGGCTACAGGTGGCTTTTGGTAGCTGGAGAGGATTCAATTAGCCTCTGATGTGGCAGTGGAGGCTTCTCGGACTGATAGATATTATTTTTTTTTCTATAAACACTATTTAATTTGCTTTAATTATGTGTGTTTAGGCATAATTAGGCCTAAATTTTGTCTTTTGTTCTTCAACTGTGTTTAATTGAGCAGATTAGGCTTTATATAGTCAATTTAAGCCATAATCCCTCAAAACTGTGTAAACAATATTTAATTCTTCATCTCTGCAGTGGCTGGATCCTTTAACACTGATACTCTTTGTTTGATTAAACTTTGTTGTGTCTTGTTGATGTGCAAGCATTACAGGGGCTTTATAATGGCGTCAATGCTCATGAGGTACTGAATGAAACATGATATGGAACCCCGCAGAATGATCTCTTTGATGAATAAAGGCCTGGGGGATCGTCATCCCCGGCCTTCAATTTTCTTTAAAAATAATTGAAAAACTTTTAAAACCTACACAAAACAAGAAAAAGTTAAGAAAATCATGTGTATTTGGGTTTAGACTACTTTGGAGGCTGAGGTTAGATTGCAGTCGTTGGATGAAAGCATCCAACGGCGAGGATTGCTCGCAGAGGTTTAAAAGGAAGGCAGTTGGATAAACAGCGCAAGAGATTAAGTCATATCCATTGATCCGTAGAGATCAAAAGTCTAGATCAATCATGAATATATAATGCGGAGGGGGTCAAATTTATAATGAAATGAGGAAAATACAAAGAAAATGGGAAAAAACCTTAATCAGCAGCGAAAAAGGCATAAATGAAATTTGGGATTTCTTGGAGGTTTCTGGGCCGTCGGATTAGATTGGCCATAGAGATCAACGGAAGAGATTTTCTTATGAAGTCCCATGAAGGATGGGTGGAGGGCGATGAACTAAGGGCGAAATCAATCGTGAGCCGTTAGATCTCAGAGATCAACGGTGGAGATCTATTTCGGGAAAATGAAACGGGAAAGGGAAATGTGTTTTCAGCTAAAGAAACCATCGGTTTTGCGCAACAAAAAGAGAGAAAGGTGAGTTTACCTTTTTGAACGTGATATGCATTACTGGTGAACACGTGGCCTTTTAAAACCGCATATATCGCATAATTTTGGATCATTAACCTTCAGGCTAAAAATCACGCGAAACTGAGCGTCAGCCATCAGCTCTGGGGTCTTAGATCGGACGGTTGTGGAGAGAGCATGATGGAGAAAAGATGCTCAGGCGATAATATGTGGGGTAGGGTCAAGGCGGTTTTAACCTTGATCGTCGGATGAGGGAATGGACAGCGGAGATTTGATCTAGGAAGGGTAGGACCCAAAAGAGATGGGCCTATCAGGTTGGATCTGGACCATTGGATGAAACAGATCAACAACTCAGATTTGATCTTTAGGTTAATGAAATAAAATATGAGGCGATGGGTAAGCAAAGAATGGGTCAATGCGGGCCATTGATCTGCAGAGATCAATGGCGGAGATTTCCCCAAAAAACTTTATAAAGCGGGGTTTCATGAAATTACAAAGGGTGCAGGGTTTGATTTGGACCGTCAGATCTTAGTGTATGACGACCCAGATGCAATCGAAATATCGTGATCGGCAGGGGCAAGGGGAAAAACCGTCGATGTGATTATATGTGGACCATCAGATCTTTTGAGAGATCGACAGTTAGGAATGAATAGGAGGTCGAAAGGCGGAGGGACGAGTTTATGAAAAGAGCCATGTGGGTCGTCAGATCCGAGTATATCGGAATAGATCGACGGTTTGGAATCCATCGAAAGGGGCCAATCAGAGGAGGGTCAATAAAAAATTTAAACGCATCCAATGAAATCCCCGATGTGAGATCCCGATGATCGTTTGATTAGATTAGATCAACGGTTGGGAATGGCTCAACCAATGAACTGGCGGGTTTTCCTTTTAACATAGAAAAAATGGGTTTTTTATGAAATAGAAAGGAAAATTTGGTTTTGGAAAGGTGTTTTAATATGTTTTAGCACCCGATTGTGGGCTCCGGGTTATGTGAAGAGGCAAAGGGATCAGGGGTTATATACAAAAGGAGCCAATCTCATCGGAAATTTTAATGCAACAAAAGGAACGTGTTTCACATGAATGCCCCGATGCGATAAGCGCCCCAGACCTTAGTGCTTGGTTCTGGCACCAGGTCGCATGGTGGGGAAGTGGTTGAGAGCTTAGCCCAAAGGGGCTTAGGCCTATAATTAAAAAGACTCTTTTTTATGATTTTTCAAGGACTTTTCAAAGGGACTGGAGGCTTCCAATAAGGCAAAAAAGGATTTTTAAACCTTATTAGAGGGGTTTTATGAAGGGAAGAAGGTAAATGAGGGAAAATAGAGGAATTTTATGGGAAAAAAAGGGGATAAAAAGGAGGTTAATTTTGAATGGAAGAAACAGTAAAAATGAAGGGGAAAATGGGTTTTTACAACAGTCTTTTATTCAAGAAAACAACATATTTTCATAATTGAGAGGGAAATAGCAATGAAGATTAACTCAAGGATAATTCATCTTCATAAGACTTCAAGAACTAACAATTTGGCAAAAAAAATTGTTTCTTGAAGGCTTAAAACATGATTTAGCCACCATTTGATATGACAAATTTTATAGGTGGCTAACAGAACATAGGATTGATCTCTTCATAGGTACTTTAAAGGATAACATCCAACATGAATTTCACGTTTTGGAACATGATTCATTGGGGAAGGCATTCAGGTTGGTAAGAAAAATTGAATGTTAAATTATGGCGACAAGGAAGCATACCACTCACTTCTATAAAGAAGGAAGTGTTGCTACGCCTAGATTTCCACAACCTACAAGGCTGACACCACAAAAATTGGAAGAAAAAAGAGCAAAAGGGCTTTGCTACAGTTGTGATAGCAAATACACTAAAGGTCATAAGTGTGCTGAGAAGAAATTAATTTACATAGATTGTGAAGAGGAAGAAGAAATGAAAAAGAAGAGGATATACACCAGGAACCAACCCAAGAAGAGGAAGAAATGAGTCCGACCATATCATGTAATGCATTGGCAGGAATTACCACTCCTCAAACTCTCAAGATAGAAGGACATATCAAGAAGAAAAAGGTAATAGTGTTGATTGATTCATGTAGTACCCATAATTTTATTCATTGTAAGGTAGCCAAGGAATTGAATTGTTTCCTATACCCAGCACCAGAATGTCAAGTGATGGTTGCAAATGGAGGAACTATAAATTGCTCGGGAAAATGTCATAATATCAAGCTAACCATGGGGGAATATGTATTGACTAGTCCAATGCTTTCCATTCCTATGGGAGGTGCTGATGTTGTACTAGGAGTACAATGGTTACAATCTTTGGGGACGGTAGTTTTTAATTTTCAAGAACTTTTCTTGAAATTTTTTTCAGAAGGAAAGGAAGTCGAATTACGAGGTATTGAAGGGAAGCTGGGAAGGATAATAAGCTCTAATGTCATGACAAAGCTTCTAAAGAAAGAACAACGAGGCATAATTGCACAATTATTCTCACTAGAAGTTCCGACATCAAAATCATCTATTTCTGCAGATCTCCAACAAGTCTTGGACAATCATTCCAAGGTGTTTGAAACTCCCAAAGGATTCCCACCTATTCGTGATCATGATCATGCTATTCATTTGATTCCAGGAAGTGTTCCTCCAAACATCAGGCCTTATAGATATCCTTATGTCCAAAAGAGAAAAATTGAACATATGATTGCAGAAATGTTAGAGGCGGGTATAATTCAACCTAGTCAAAGTTCTTTCTCTGCTCCTGTAGTATTGGTACACAAGAAGGATGGATCATGGCGCATGTGTCTGGGTTATACGGAGCTCAATAAGCTCACCATTAAAGACAAATTTCCCATTCCTATGATTGATGAATTATTGGATGAATTACATGGAGCAATTTATTTTACCAAGTTGGATATTTGTTCAGGGTATCATCAAATTAGAATGAAGACTGAATATATTTTGCAAATAGCATTTGGAACTCATGAGGGTCAGTATGAATTTTTGGTCATGCCTTTTGGCCTTACCAATGCACCTTCTACATTTCAAGGGTTGATGAATTCTATTTTCAAACCCTTCCTTAGAAAATTTGTGCTAGTATTTTTTGATGATATACTAATCTACAGCAAGGCTTGGAAGGATCATGTTCAACATGTTGACAGGGTGCTCAAACTATTGCAGGAGAAACAATTATATGAAAAAACATCCAAATGTTTCTTTTGAGTACAAGAGGTGGAATATCTGGGTCATATTGTATCTCACGAGGGTGTTAAGTTAGACCCTAACAAAATTAAAACCATTAAGGAATGGAAAGTCCCCACAACCATAAAGCAGTTGTGAGGATTTCTCGGGTTAACAGGGTATTATCGAAATTTTGTTAAGAATTATGGGAGAATAGCAGCACCTATAACAACATTATTGAAGAAATATGCATTTTCATGGACTCCTGAAGCAACTAAGGCCTTTGAACATCTTAAAGAGGCAATGTGCCTAGCACCAATCTTAGCTACGCTAGACTTCACAAAAACCTTTATTGTGAATGTGATGCCTCATGAAATGGAATTGGTGTTGTTTTAATGAAAGAAGGAAGACCCATTGCTTTTGAAAGTCATCCAATCAAAGGAAAGTATTTACAGAAACCTATTTATGAGAAGGAAATGTTAGCAATACTGCATACACTAAAGAAATGGAGAACTTACCTAATGGGAAGACATTTCAAGGTAAAAACTAATCATGATAGTCTTAAACACTTTTTGGAACAAAGACTATCTTTAGAAGAGCAGCAAAAATGGGTCACAAAGATGTTGGGTTATGACTTTGAAATAATATACAAAAAAATGGAAGCTAAATGTTGTTGCAGATGCACTCTCAAGAAAGAATGAAGAGGTGGAAGCATTTCTTTGTGCCATTTCTATTATCCAACCAGATTGGATAACTGAAGAAAAATATGAATGGAAGAAGGATGAATAAGTGTGGACACTCATTCAAAAGTTGCAGCAAGATCATAGTACATCTGATACATTTAGTTTGAAAAATGATTCCTTATGGTACAAAGATCGCTTATATCTTTGTAAGAATTCCCAACTAAAGCAAAAGATTCTTTTGGAATTGCACACTTCTCCTTTAGGAGGACACTGAGGATTTGTAAAAACTTACCACAGGGTGAGGAAATATTTTTTTTGGGATGGCCTTAAATATGATATTCAAAATTTTGTGGTGGAATGTTTGGTTTTCCAGCAGAATAAAGTTGAGACAATTAATACCCTGGGTCTTCTACAACCTTTATCCATTCCAAGTCAATGTTGGGAGGAGATTCCAATGGATTTTATCACAGGTTTACCTAAGTCTAAAGGAAAGAGTTTCATCATCGTGGTAGTTGATAGACTTACCATGTATGCACACTTTTGTGCATTATCTCATCCATTTAAATCAAGTACAGTTGCTACTACATCAAAATTCAAAAGCTACATGGAAACCCAAGGGTTATTGTGAGCGACAGAGATCCCATTTTTACTGGAAATTTTTGGACGGAGTTATTTTCTTGTTTGGGTACTCAATTAGCTCATAGCTCATCTTATCATCCTCAATCCAATGGTCAAACCGAGATAGTAAATAAATGTTTGGAAGGATATCTTCGTTGTTTTTTATCTGATAAATAAACACAATGGGTCAAGTGGTTACCTCTAGCTGAATGGTGGTATAACACTTCCTTCCATATTGCAGAAAAAATGACCCCATTTATGGAACTTTATGGATATAATCCACCATCCATCACATCATATTTAAGAGAAAATTCGAAGGTTCAAGCAGTGGAAGATCACATCGAGCATCAACAAGAAGTTCTCCAACTCTTAAATGACAACCTAAATTTGGCACAAAATCGAATGAAACAATAGGCAGATCAACATTGCAGCGAGAGAAGTTTTGATGTAGGAGACTGGGTATTTTTACGACCTCAACCATACAAACAAATGTCCCTCAAGCAAGCTAAGAAGGATAATAAATTATTGCCAAAGCACTATGGTCCTTACAATGTGTTGCAAAATATTGGTACTATGGCATACAAATTGGAGCTTCCTGCTTCTTCACGAGTGCATCCAATTTTCCATGTTTCATTCTTAAAGAAGGTTATAGGTGAAAATCTTCCAGTTCAAACAATATTTCCAGAACTTGATGAGGAAGGAAAAGTCATATTGGAACCTGAAGCGGTCACGGAAACAAGAACTCGACAGCTATAGAATCGATCAATTTCAGAGTATCTCATCAAGTGGAAGAACTTACCCACTGAAGATTCTACATGGGAGGATGAGAATTTTATACAAAAGCACCTAGAGCTACTCAAACATTGAGGACAACACTTTTTTGAAGGAGAGGGGCATGTTAGGTCCCTATATAACTAGTATGGTCCCTTATTGTTGTTAGTGCAACCCCCTTATTGTTATTATTGTACCCTTGTAACCCCCATATTGTTATTATTGTGCCCTTAAATAATTATTATTAGGTCGGATAGGATTACATTATGGCCCCATGGACTACTATATATAGAAAGGAGGTTTTGTAATTTGAATCACCCAAGAATTGTTCATTCGTGTAATGTATTGGAGGTTTCCCCCTCGAAGTGGCTTATTTCTAAGGTGTTGATATCTCTTTTCTTCTCTTTTTAGAGTTGGTTTCACAACATTGAGGTGTTCTATGATGGTGAGGAGGAGGAAGCGAAAGACTTGGTGGAGTATACCAGCGTTGTAGCATCAGGAGGGGTTTCACCACCATCAAGAGGTGTGAAGGGAGCATTTGCTCCAACTGGAGGGACTCTTGCAGCTTTGCGGGGAGTTCCCAAGTATCTAACATTGAGGGTTAAAGGAACTATTCAAGGGAAAAGAGTTTCGGTGTTTATAGCCATTGGGGCTACCCACAAATTTATTGATAGTCAGTTAGTGCAGAGGAGAGGCATTCCCATGGATGATTTTGAGGACTTCTCAATCTTGGTTTCGGGATCTAGAACCATGCAGTGTGTCAAGTATGTTCCGACACTAACTATCAATTTGGGGACTTACACATTGACAGATCACTTATTTTTGGTTGATATTCCAAACACCAATGTGATATTGGGTGTTCAGTGGGTGATCACCTTAGTGAAGTTCACCACAGATTGGGAGACCTTGGAGATGGAATGGACAGATAAGGGGAGTGGTAAGCAATAGAATATCAAGGGCATGCACAACTATCCACCCCAGATTGTCTCTGTACACAGGATGGAGGCTGATTTACACCGAGGAGACATAGAGTGGGCAGTGGAACTATGTATTTCGGAGGTAGGACGCAAGGGTGCACCAATGCACCTAGATGTGCAGTCTATTCTAGACCATTATTCTACAGTATTTGGAGATATACCACCAGGGAGGCCACCTGACCGAGGATTTGAGAACACTATTGAGTTGGAGAAGGGGATCCAAGCAATGATCACTACACCCTGTAGGCATCCCAAAGCCTACAGGATGAGATTAAAAAAGACATTTAGGAGCTCTTGGCTTTAGGACATATCTGATCCAGAACCAGTCCTTTTGCTTCTTCTGTGGTACTGGTAAAGAAGAAGGACAGAACATTGAGGATGTGCATTGACTATAGATCTTTGAACAAGAAAATAATAAAGAACAGATACCCAATCCCCAAGATCAATGAGCTGATGGATGAACTAAGGGGATCCAAGTACTTTTCAAAGATTGATTTGAGGTCAGGGTACCATCAAATCAAAGTGAGGGATCAAGATATCCCAAGACTGCATTTAGATGCCACTATGGCCATTTTGAGTTCTTGGTGATGCCCTTTGGGTTAAACAATGCTCCAGTAACTTTTCAGTATTACATGAACCACATTTTCCGTGGTCAACTGAGGAAGTTTGTGTTGGTCTTCTTTGATGACATGTGTTGGTTTTACCAAATTTTACCCAACCCCTTGTGTGAAAATGTGATGCTTCAGGGGCGGGAATTAGAGTATTCTTGATGCAAGGGGGTCACCCCATAGCTTTTGAAAGTCGTAAGTTGCTACCTCATGAGAGGTTTTACTCTGTATATGATAAGTAAATGTTGGCTATCATGCATGCATTAGCCCAATTCTAGAAATATTTGGTGGGAAACAGATTTCGAGTGAAAACTTATCACAATAGTATTTGATTCTTCCTTGAGCAGAATCAGCTGCAGGAGAGGCAACAGAAATGGGTAAGCAAGATCGAAGCATATGACTTTGACATTGAATATGTCAGAGGGAAGATAAATGTAGTAGAAAGTTCCCTGTCAGGGAGACAAATAGTGTTGTCTTTGATAAGTGTGGATACAGATTGGAAGGCCCAACTATTGTTGCAGTATTCCAAAAACCACTTTTCATGTGAGATCCTAGATGCACATGTGACTGATGATAGGTTTAGAGTGATGGATGAGGTCATCTATTACCAAGACTAGATCTTCTTGACTAGAGATTCTAGACACAAGGAGAAGATTTTGCAGGCAACACATGATTCACCACTTTCCAGTCATCAGGGATTCACCAAGACATATCGGGCCATTCAGGAGAGATTATCATGGAAGGGTCTCAAGGAGGATGTGCTCCAACACATCAGGGAGTGCGTATTTTTCCAGTAGAAAAAATGAGAGAACAACCATCATGTAGGATTGTGGAAGCCATTCCCTATTCTGGAAGGAAAATGGGAGAGTATTTCCATGGACTTTATCACCGGTCTACCTACAGTACAGGGTAAGGATTGCATATTTGTAGTTGTTGATCAAATAACAAAGTATTCACATTTATTTGTTATTTCTACATGATATAATACTTCATAGGTGGCTGAGCTCTTCTTTAGGGATGTCTTTAGACTCCATGATCTTCCAAAGACCATAATCAGTGATCAGGGTACCCGCTTCATGGGTGACTTTTGGCAAGATATTTTTCAATTAGTGGGTATTGAGTTGACACCGAGTACCATTTATCACCCTCAAAATGATGCATAGATAGAGATAGTAAACAAATGGTTGTAAGGCTATTTGAGAAACTATGTTTCAGGGCAGCAAAGTGCATGCCTGCGCTGGGTCCATTTGGGCGAGTATTACTACAACACAAATTTTCACATGTCCATTAGCATGTCTCCATTTTGGTCTCTTTATGGATATGATGCTCTATAATTTTATGATGTGATGTTTGGAGCAAGAAAGGCTCCTAGAGCCAAGGATTGGATCTAGGAGAGTCAGGATATATTTTGTGCTCTCAAATACAACATTGCTACAGCCCAGAACCACCAGAAGTTGTTTGCAAACCCTGGTTGGATAGATAGGAAGTTTGAGGTTGATGATTTATTCTATCTCAGTCTTCAACCTTACAGACAGTCTACACTGAAGGAGAAGGGGGTTGAAAATATTAAGCCCCAGTTCTATGGGCCATACAGGGTGATTCGTTGTGTTGGAGAGGTAGCATATGATTTGGAGCTCCCAATTGGGGATTAAGATCCATAACATTTTTCATGTCTCATGCCTCAAGAAGGCCATTGGACAACATGTGGTTTCCACCATGGATCTCCCACCTATTGACGATGAGCGCCATCTAGTTTTACAACCAGAAGCTACCTTGGACACTTGGGAGAAGAAACTAAGGAGGAGGGTGATTAGAGAATATCTGATTCGATGGAGGAATCTACCAGATGAGGATGCCACTTGGGAAAGAGAGAAGATTTTACAGCATCTGTCTTTGCAGTTGTTCTAAGACAAGCAACATTTGGGAGGGGAGGATTGTAATATTCCTAATTAGCTTTTAACTAGTTGGAATATCAAATTTTTCTTTCATTCATAACTTAGATGAATAAGTGGGTAGAGAGACCCTTAAATCTCTTTAGTAGGAATAAAACCACTTCTAGTGTGAAGGGGGATCAGTGTAGCTAGTTGAAATAAAACAACCCTTAGTGTGAATGGGGTCAATGCATGTAGATGGGGTCAAGGTTGACCAAATCAATAGTGTTGCCATAGAGAGTGTGGAGCTAGTGGAAGACAACGCAGTTATGGTGGAGGAGTGTTTGAATGGAAGTAGCATCTTTAATGAGTGGGGACAAGGGTGAGGAAGCTCACCAAGGATATAAGGAAGGGGATGGAAGCCATCAAAGGCATTGTGATTACTTTTTATGTCTTGGTATTTTATGACTTCTTGCATGCTTCAGTTGTGTAGCAGAGTTTGCTATGTTTTTTAGCACAGGGGTGTTTCCGGGCAGAAATCCTACCCTCATCCTCAGGGGACTTCGAGTGCCCACTCAGGAGAGGTATATTGAGCTTCATTCCACCATCCAGAATCAGGCTAAGCTTCATCCATCTACCACAGTGCATTCTCCTTTAGAAACTGCGTTATTTTCTAGGGCAGTTACAATGGAGCATTGAGAGACCCATTTTGTGATCTAGTTTCCTAGTGGAGGGAGAAGCCTTTCATTGGGAGGATCTATTGGGAGGAGTGATTAGGATTTCATAAATTTTTCTCAAAATTGAAAGTTACAGGATTGGGTTGAAACCAGAATTGTTGCGTAGATCTCGTCTTCCTGATTCTGGCGCCATGAACAGTTCGAAAAACTGATGTCGTATGAGGGATATATCGGGTTCTGATCGAATTCCCAAACAGTTAAATTTTGTGACAGGGTTGACTAGGATGCCTAGTCAGCATGGAGGGTGCACAGTCAGAAAAAGGAATATTTTAAGGAATATTTCTTTTCTCAGAACCAATCCTAAGTTGACAAGTGGCGCATTATGATTTGTTCGTGGATTGTACTTTTTTTTTTGGAGGACCAATTATAGAGTGACACGTGGCTAGCCCTGAGGCCGCTACATGTTCCCAAGGTGTTAGTGTAAAATTTTTATAGATGTCTGCAGGGCTCGACCCCATGACCTCTGGCAGCACATGCACAGGTCTCCACCGTCTACACTACAAGATGTTACTTAACCTATATACAACACCGGTTCTATTTAAACTTTAATGTAATGTGGTTTGGGGGTTGGGACCACTGACGATTTGGTCAGATAGAACTACTGGGTGTGGAGCATGATTATCTTGTTTATTTTGTATCACAGTGTTGGACCCCTGTACCTTAATGGGGCGGCAACGTCGCCGGTAATTAAATGCTACCTGGGGGGTCCAAGGGGGGGTGGCTGCAACTTTATGGAGCCCCCCGCTGGCGGGGGGTTTCGGGGACAACACCCTCGAAGCTAAAAACAAATGTAAAATTTCCTTGTAAAAGTATAGTAATTTCTAGTCAATCTGGGTTGTTCATTAGGAGGATGATCTGACGATAGAAGTTATGTTTAGTTTAGGGTTTTTTGCCCTAGAAGGTAACCCCTCGCTTTTATGAGGGCATTGTATTGCGGCTATGTATTGTATGTGTATTCTTAGAGTGATAAACAGATAGGGAAACTGTGAGAGAGAATAGAGGATATTACAGCGGATCTGCTATAGGTTGTGTCTCTTCATTTTGCTGGATAATAGAAAGGAAGGACTAGCTGTTTGAGGTGGACGTAGCCCAAACTGGGTGAACCATGTATATCTTTGTATCTATGGTTTTATGTGTTTTGTGTGCTTGTGTTTTTTTCGAATATTTAATGTGTTTCATTGCTTTGTAATATATAATTTTCTAACAACTGGTATCAGAGCTGAAGGTCTGCTCATAAACTCATAGGAAAGAAGGGTTCCTAGTTCGAGTGGGAGCAATGGCAGAAGATGGTAAATTTAGGATCAAGAAATTTAAGGGCCAAAACTTCCCAATGTGGAAGACACAGATGGAAGATTAACTGTATCAGAAATATATGTACCTACCATTGAGTGGAAAAACCAAGAAGCCGACAGCTATGACAGATGAAGAATGGGAGATTCTCAATAGAAAGGCACTTGGAACAATATGGTTGTGCCTCGCGGCATCGGTAGCCTTCAATATTTCGAAGTAAAAAAAAATAGAGGGCTTGATTAAGGCATTGGCGAAATTATATGAAAAACCCTCGGCCTCAAACAAGGTATTTCTTATGAAACGTTTATTTAATATGAAGATGTCGAAAGGTGGATCTCTTGCAGACCATTTAAATGATTTTAATACAGTTACCAGTCAGTTAAGTTCTATAGGGGTAAACTTTGATGATGAAGTTAGGGCTCTTTTATTCCTGTGCTCATTGCCAGAAAGATGGAATGGTTTAGTTATGGCCATTAGTAACTCTGTCTCTAGATCTAGTACTTTAAATTTTGATGATGTTGTCGGTGCTATCCTTAGTGAGGAAATGCAACAAAAAAAGCTCCGGCGAGACATTGGGTAATGCTTTGAGTGCAGATTCTAGGGGAAGAAAAATGGAAAGAGGAAAGAGCTCAAGATATCGCAATAAATCAAGGAAAGGCAGATCCAAGTCCAGATCGGGGATAGTGTGTTGGAAATGTGGAAATAAAGGACACCTGAAGAAAGATTGTAGATCTCGGAAGGGAAAATAAAGAGAAACACAACAAGAAAACAATCATGAAGAAAATGTGATAGCTGATGCGTTACAAGATTCTTTGATTATTTCTTTCAAAAATGTTACTAATTCCTGGGTGGTAGATTTGGGGGCCTCATTCCATGCCACACCTGATAAGAAATATTTTCATGACTATGTTCAAGGAGATTTTGGACAAGTTCGTTTGGGTGATGATAAACCCTGTAAAATTGTTGGAATGGGTAAATTTCTTGTAAAACAACAAAATTAAAACCAATGGCTATTAAAGGAGGTAAGGCATGTTCCAGATTTGAAGAAAAATCTGATTTCAATATGGCAGTTAGGCGGTGAAGGTTGTGTGACAACTTTCACAGATAAAACTTGGAAGGTCACCAAAGGAGCCCTGGTAATAGAAAAAGGCGAAAAGGTTGGTACATTGTATTTATGCAATGGTATTTCTAAATCTGTTAATGCTTTAAATTCCAAAGGAGTAGATGCAACATTATGGCATCATAGGCTCAGACACATAAGTGAGAAGGGGATGAAGGTTCTTCACTCAAGAAATTTGTTGCCAGGTTTGAAGAATGTTGATTTGGATTTCCGTGAGAATTGTATTTATGGAAAACAAAAGAGAGTCAGATTTCTCAAAGTTGGGAAAGAAAAGAAGAGCGAAAAATTAGAGCTTGTGCATATAGATGTATGGGGACCTGCTCAAGTATCATCTCTCGGTGGCTCTCGTTATTATGTTACTTTTATTGATGATGCAACTAGAAAGACTTAGATTTATTTTATTCTGAATAAATATGATGTATTTGATACTTTCAAGAAATGGAAATCTTTGGTTGAGATTGAGACAAGAAAGAAGTTGAAGTGTCTCATATTAGATAATGGAGTTGAATATTGCAGCAAAGAGTTTGATAAGTACTGTTTAGAGCATGGAACTCGTAGAGAGAAGATAATTCCAAGAGGACCACAAGAAAATGGTGTGTCAGAAAGGATGAACAGAAAAATCATGGAGCATGCAAGGTGCATGAGATTGCATACAGGATTGCCCTTACAAATTTGGGTAGATGTTGTAGATACTACTGTTTATCTAATAAACAGAGGGCCTTCAAGTTCCTTGGATGGTGGTATTCCAGAGGAAGCATGGACAGGTAAAAAGGTAAACTACTCTTTTTCAAATCCTTTTGGCTGTGAAGCCTTTGTCCATATTAATAAAGAAAATAGAACAAAGCTTGAGGCAAAATCAAAGAAATGTACCTTTATTGGATATGGTGTTAATGATTCTGGTTATCGCTTATATGATTATGAAAATCACAAAATAATTAGGAGCAGAGATGTAATATTCAATGAAAAGGTCTTGTATAAGAATTAGTTGCAGGAAAAGAAACATGAAAAAGAAAACAAATAATACACAGTTCTTGATGAGATCACAAAGTAAAGATGCCTGAAAATAATAATAATCAACAGCCACAACAACAGCAACCACCACAACAGCAACAGGTAGCCCAAACACCTAAAAGTGGTGTCAGAAGATCTACCAGGATAAGTAGACCCCTTGAACGATACTCTCCTTCATTATATTATTTATTGTTGACTAATTCTAGTGAACCTAAATGTTATGAAGAAGAAATGCAGGCTGAAACCAGGAAGAAGGGGGAGCTAGCCATGGAAGAAGAGATGGACTCCTTAATACATAACTAGACTTGGGACTTAGTCAAGTTACCTGCAGGTAAAACTACATTGCAAAATAAATGGGTTTACAGGCTGAAGGAAGAAGATGGAGGAAAACAGAGGTACAAAGCTAGACTTTTGGTATTGATTCTGATGAAATATTTTCTCCTGTTGTTAAGATGACTTCAATCGGAACTATTTTAAATCTTGTAGCAATAGAAGATTTACATCTTGAACAATTATATGTAAATACAACATTTATTTGGAGGAAGAGATCTATATGGAGCAACCAGAAGGATATGAGGTCAAAGGTAAAGAAAAATTAGTGTGCAGGTTACAGAAGAGCTTGTATGGCTTAAAACAGGCTCCAAGGCAGTGGTATCTAAAATTTGATAGGTTTATGTCTGAACAAGGCTATACTAGATGTCACTCTGATCATTGTGTTTATATGAAAAAGAAAAATGATGGAAACTATATTATATTGTTATTGTATGTAGATGACATGCTTGTTGCAAGGTCTAACATGCAGGAAATAAATGTGCTCAAAATAAAATTGGAAAATTCATTTGCAATGAAGGATTTGGGAGCTGCAAAACAAATCCTTGGTATGAGAATAACTATAACAGGAAAAATCACAAATTAACACTATCTCAGAATGTGTACATACAAAAGGTGTTGAAAATATTTAATATGCAGAATGCAAAACCAGTTAGTACACCTTTTGCTAACCATTTCAAATTTAGTAAGGAGATGCGCCCCAAGACCCAAGAAGAAATGGACTATATGTCTAGAGTTCCATATGCATCAGCAGTTGGAAGCTTAATGTATGCAATGGTCTACACAAGGCCTGATATTGCACATGCAGTGGGAGTTGTAAGTAGGTACATGAACAATCCAGAAAAAGAACATTGGATGGCAATGAAATGGTTTCTCGGATATTTGAGAGGTACCACAAATCAAGCATTATGATTTGGTGGTTTAAAAATTTCTCTACAGGGATATGTTGATGCAAATATGGCAGTTGACAAAGATAACAAGAGGAGCACTACAGGATATGTATTTATTGTAGGTGGAACAACTGCTAGTTGGGTTTCAAAAATCCAAAGTGCTGTTGCACTTTCAACAACAGAAGAAAAGTATGTTGCTGCTACAGAGGCTAGTAAATAAATGATTTGGTTACAAAGGTTTATGGATGAATTGGGTAAGAATCATGATATGGGCACATTTTACAGTGATAGAAAAAGTTCCAATCATCTTGCAAAGAACTCAGCATTTCATTCTGGGACTAAACACATATAGCTCAAGTACCATTTCATACAGTCAGTATTGGAAGACGGATAGTTGAAGCTGGAAAAGATACACACTAGCTAGAATCCTGCAGATATGCTAACAAAAGTTGTAACCAAGGAGAAATTGAGATTATGCTCAGTTTCAATTGGTCTTCAAGGACGATGATGAAGATGAGAAACAACCAGGTCCAAAGAGGAGTCATTGTCCAAAAAAAGAAGCAACAGTGGAGTTGCTACAATCAGCCTCCAAGTGGGAGATTGTTGGGTGTGGAGCCCGATTATCTTGTTTATTTTGTATCACAGCATTGGAACCTTGTACCTTAATGGGGCGGCAATGCCACTCGTAATTAAACGTTGCTTGGGGGGTCCAGGGGGGGGCGGCGTGGCTGCAACTTTATGGAGCGCCCCCCCCCTCCCCCCCTGGTGGGGGGTTTCGGGGGCAGCGCCCCCGAAGCTAAAAACAGATGTAAAATTTCTTTGTAAAAGTATAGTAATTTCTAGTCAATCTAATCCGTTCATTAGGCAGATGATCTAATGGTAGAAGTTATCCTTAGTTTAAGGTTTTTTGCCCTAGAAGACAACCCCTCGCTTGTATAAGGGCATTGTATTGCATTTGTGTATTGTATGTGTATTCTCAGAGTGAGAAACAAATAGGGAGACTGTGAGAGAGAACAGAGGATATTACAACGGATTTGTTGTAGGTTGTGTCTCTTCATTTTGCTAGATAATAGAAAGGAAGGACTAGCTGTTTGGGGTGGACGTAGCCCAAACTAGGTGAACCACGTATATCTGTGTCTCTCTAGTTTTATGTGTTTTGCGTGCTTGTGTTTTTTCCGCATTTTTAATGTGTTTCATTTCTCTTTAATATATAATTTTCTAACAAGAACATGGTCACACGACAACGTTCAAACACAACCACCAACAATTATCCGACGGTTTAAACCTTCCACAGTCACTGCAACATTTATGTTATACATATCACATGCTACTTCTCCATGAAATTAAAGCCTTATCTCCGACAGTCTCGTAACACGACTTCAAACTCCGATTTCAATTTTATTACCCATGGTTTAAGCGAAGTTTCTCTCCACCAAACAGTAACTGCAGCTTTTGGGGGTTGGCATGTGGCCACCCCCTACCCATAACATTAAAGTTTCGGTTAGCCACTAGCAGGAATTATGGAAGCACCCTAAATTTGTGTGGATTGCACTAAAATGACTCCAGTTAACTGGAGTTCTCCACAATTTGTGGAGCTTTTCTAGGTGTTATTAGGGAAATGAGTTGGAGGCTCAATTTTTGCCCATTATGAGTGAATAAAGAGTCAATCTAGACTAATTGGAGCATTATGGAGCCATTGGTGCAGGGAAAACAACCATTAGATGCATGTAACTACATGTATTTGCAAAATTTTGAGCATAATGAAAGATGGACATGCCATTGGGATTTGGACTAGCAGATGTAGCCCAAGAGGGGTGAACTACTTCATCATGCCTGATGTGTAAATGTTACGTGGTGACTTATTTCTCTATTTTGCACTTCTTTTGAGTGTATTTTTTTCTTATTTCATGCTTCTAATTCACTAAAATCATCTACAATTCATGGTTAAAATCCTCAATCCTTAAGAAAACTCAATAGACAAGTATGCACATGTTTTATAGCTAAAAATACACTTAGCACAGCAAAACTAATACAGTCCTTTCAGATCAGATTGGTATAAGAGCTAAAGTTTATTCTCTGGTGTTTTTTAGTGCAAATATTTATTTAACTGTTTGCAATTTTATAGATGATTACTAGGCTCAAGCTCAAGAAAGGAGAAGGCAAATTGGTGGGAGAAGAAGGGTCTCAAGAAGAGCCAAAGCAAAGGAGAGCAATATTGCCACAATCTCCACCACCTATTTCACCTCCTAAGGAAGCAGAAGCTACTATAAGCATGCCTCATGAGGAAGGAGAAATAAATGAATAAGTTGATCCCAAAGAGGAATAAAGAGTGTTCAGGAAATCATTCCTTGACATGAATAAGATAGTTAGAATCCTTTATCAAGAAAGGAATGAGAGACTGGAAGGAGAAGGATCCAAACTTCACAAGGAAGGATAGGGATCTTCAAAAGGTCACAATCATGAAGATAAGTCAAAGAATGGAAATGGAGAAAATGGAGGCAATGGAGAGCCATCATCCTCATCCTCATCATCATCATCCTCTACTTCATCTTCAGTACATCAGCCACACAATTCAAAGGACACTGGTAAAATTATTTTTTTTTAAACTTGATGTTAAGGTTGAATTGCCAATTTTTAATGGTGAAGTCAATGCAGAAAAGATTGATAATTGGATTAGGAAATTGGAGGTCTATTTGAGAATCCAAAACCTTCAAGATGATGATACCAAAATCCAATTAGCTTCATTGAGAATGGAAGGTGCAACACTTGTTTGGTGGGAAGCCAAGACAAATAAGGAGAAAAAGAAGCATGGTAAGATTATTCTATCATGGACTGATTTCATTACTGCAATAAAACAACAGTTTTATCCATTAGCTCATATGCAGAAAGCCATAATGAACTGGAAAAACTTTAGGAAATTGAAGGGACATAATGTGAAATAATACACCCAAGAATTTAGGAGAAGAGCTCTCTTATTAGGGGTGGAATTTGCAAAACCAAGACACTTTGCTCAAGTACATAGGAGGCTTACATAGCTACCAAAAATATACTATTCTCATGTTTAACCCCACAAGTCTAGATGAAGTATGTGTTCAGACCACACATCTAGAAGCTAGAGGGGAAAACATTTCTGAAGAGGGTAGGAAGAAACCTTTTAAGGGGAAAAGAAAAAGAGAAGACCTCAAAAGGTAAAAGCAAAAAGAATGCCTTTTTTAAGAAAGAGGGAGAAAAATTGGTTTGTAAAAATTGTTCAAAAGAAGGCCATGATGAAAATTATTGTTGGAAATTACATCCTGAAATGATGCCCAATAAATACAACAACAAAGGGAAACAGAAAAATGAAACTACAACTCAACATGATTTAGGAGAGGATTCAGGTGATGAATCTAATATTACAGCCATGGGATTGAAGAACATGAAGGGGAAAGAAATTGAAACTAAACCCAATACTAGTACATCAAACTATCACATACATGCTCCAAATGAAGAATAAATAATTGAACTGTTTCATGTGAGGGTCATATCCAAAATACCAAGATTGACACATTGTTTGACAATGGGTCATAGGAAAACTTAATCTTTGAATACTTGGTCAAGAAACTTAACCTTGAGACCATACCACATCCAAAACCATATCCACTTGGTTGGATTTGTAAGGATGCAAATTTACAGGTTTCAAAGAAGTGTATATTGTGGTTTGCAATCACTGTACATTTTGTTGACACAGTTGAATTAGATGTGGTTCCGCTTGACATAACAGGTATTGTGTTGGGGATTCCTTACCTGTTGTTTGGTCAATTTAGTGTGTCCTAAATTGCTACATTAATTTATCAATCCGGGATTCGTAAGCTGATGAAGTGTGGCGCACTATATGTGTAAGATAACCTATCTCTTACTTTTTGTCGTTTTTGAATTTTTATGAAATTCTAAAAGACAAGTATGGAGACAAATATTCAAGACAATGATGTCCTTCTAATGATTTTCCAAACTTCAAAAGTTTTAAAACACACAATGAAAAAATTAATTCTTCAAAGAAAATGAAATTGCATCACTATTCTAGTCAAACAACAGTGAACTACTGATCATGAAACTCATTATCCTTGCTGCTGTCCAAATACAAAAGAAACCATGCTTAAAGAAATCCAAGAATTGCAACAAAGTAAATCTAAATCAAATTACATCAACTTATATTCTGATCCCTCACCATTAGTCCAGCTATGGCTTTTGGAGGTAACCATAAACAACTTGAGCAACCTGATATCTAATTTGCAGAAAAAGAAACTAATATCAAACTACACACTCATACTTCAATCCCTCACCATTAGTCCAACTATGGCTTTCGGAGGTAACTGAAAATGACATGAGCAATTTAATATTTCTAACTTGCAGAAAGTAAACTAATATCAAACTACACACTCATACTTCAATCCCTCACCATTAGTCTAGCTATGGCTTTCGGAGGTAACTGAAAATGACATGAGCAATTTAATATTTCTAACTTGCAGAAAGTAAACTAATATCAAACTACACACTCATACTTCAATCCCTCACCATTAGTCCAGCTATGGTTTTCGGAGGTAACTAAAAATGACATGAGCAATTTAATATATCTAAATCTAACTACTGAAGCAAATGTGCAAGACTGAAATAAACAAACAGTGCTGGAATTAAACAAAAACTAAGAAAAGTAAATTAGCATAAGGACAATATTGATTCCATGTCATTAGTCATTATAAAAAGATGTGCAAGTGCCCGGGCTACCTATTGTAATCTGAAACAAGAACACTGATTAGTTAATAACAACATAAAACATGAAAGATTATGGACAGAAGTAAAATGTAAAGCATGAAAGATTATGAACAGAGATGAAGCATAAATACCATGAAAGATGCAATGTATAAACACGTGAATGACTTATGGCACAATGAGCTTAAAGAAATAAAACAAGAAACTATACAGTAATGCACAAAACCTCAGCGTGTGCAGGGGCCCTCTGCACCAGCCTCAGGAAACAACCTTGAAATACGAATTACGCTTGGAAATAGAGTCTTCTTATATAAGAATTGCAAAAAAGTAAATCTAAATCAAATTACATCAACTTATATTCTGATCCCTCGCCATTAGTCCAGCTATGGCTTTCGGAGGTAACCATAAACAACTTGGGCAATCTGATATCTAATTTGCAGAAAAAGAAACTAATATCAAACTACACACTCATACTTCAATCCCTCACCATCAGTCCAGCTGTGGCTTTCGGAGGTAACTGAAAATGACATGAGCAATTTAATATATCTAACTTGTAGAAAGTAAACTAATATCAAACTACACACTCATACTTCAATCCCTCACCATTAGTCCAGCTATGGCTTTCGGAGGTAACTGAAAATGACATGAGCAATTTAATATATCTAAATCTAACTACTAAAGCAAATGTGCAAGACTGAAATAAACAAAGAAGTACTGGAATTAAACAAAAACTAAGAAAATTAAATTAGAAGAAGAACAATATTGATTCCATGTCATTAGTCAAAATATATGCAAATGCCCGGGCTGCCTATTTGTAATCTGAAACAAGAACACTGATCAGTTAACAACAACATAAAACATGAAAGATTATGGACAGAAGTAAAATGTAAAGCATGAAAGATTATGAATCAGAGATGAAGCATAAATATCATGAAAGATGCAATGTATAAACACGTGAATGACTTATGGCACAATGAACTTAAAGAAATAAAACAAGAAACTATACAGTAATGCACAAAACCTCAGCGTGTGCAGGGGCCCTCTGCACAGACCTCGGGCAACAGCCTTCAAATACGAATTACGCTTGGAAATAGAGTCTTCTTATATATTAAAATGCAGTCATAACAGAGAAATGATATTACAGCACAGTGGCAATGCAATTACATTACAGAGCTATATGGAGGCTAACTATTATGCATATGAAAACGCGTTATTTATAACAAAGGTGATATAACTAATTCCCTAAAGTTTGTGCTGATAGAGACACATGAACCATCACGTCCAGAGATCCAGCATCATGGCCGCGGTGAGGAGTAAATCTATGAAGAGTGGATGTTGGATTCGGCTTATGGAGCCATGTACAGGTGTTGATGTGTCTCCCGTAAATTAGAAACGGTCATACAAATATTCACGTGATGAGAAACAGAGTCCTGTCACCGTGGGACTCTACGGTTGACTTCCACTTGGCCACCTTTGACCACAGCCTCCTTAGGTGAATTTGCCCGAGCCAATAGGACACGATCCATGTCCACATCATTTCTGACTTTCCCATGTGGCTCGAATTGCCTGAAGACACCTGTAACATAGAATTTCACAAAATGGCTGCGGAAAGTTGCAGTAGCTGCGGAAAGTGGTAAGATTCCACAACTAAATGAGCAAAAATCTAAATCAAACAGAAGACACAAAACATAGTTAAAAACCATTTTAGATGCTCTTTTACAATTAATATGCAATGATATTGACGACTTAGAAGGTTCAGGTGAATGAAAAAGGTCTAGAAAGGTGTATAGGAAAGATGCAGATTTGAGACTCAACAGTAACATTAAGGAAAGAAGGTTAAAGAAGGAAAGACAACCAAATTTCTGTCTATAGATCAGGTCAGAGGTCATTTAACTCTAGACTTGCTTGGACATACTCAAAGGCAGCTCTCAAAGAGGGACAAATGGGCTGCTTATAGATTAGACCAGAGGTCATTTAACTCCAGGTCAGCTTTAGCAACTCTAAAGGAAAAACAGAGATAAGATAAACAAAGGGATCTTAGAAAGGTCAGCTGGTAGCACAAAGATCCTAGTGGACAGGGATAACTCTAATCCCCAGTGTTCCCAAATCTTCCATCTTAACCCCAACAAGAACATCAAAGAACTGATCCATTTAATTCATACATCATAGAGTAGGCAATATCATCCACTACACTGGTTAAATCAACTGAAATCAATTCTGAGATAGCATATAAAGAAGAAAACATTAAAGTTAGGGAGAGAAGGAAACATAGGGCACCTAACAAGGGTGAATCCTATGTTATACTTCTGTTTCCTACCAGAAGAACATGCAACAGTATGAAAATGTAATAAACAGAGTTAAGAAAAACATCACCAATAGTAATAGAACAGGATCCTGTGAAATGTGCTTTGATTAATTGATGCAAAACCAATCATGTACAATAAGCCTAATGGCTAATACAATCCAAACTTTCTCCTCCCAGCCTATTACATACAAACTACTCTGTAACTCCCTCGCAAGACTGTTCTAACAGTCAAACTGAATCCCTCTAACAGCAACAGCCGAACAACTGAACAACAACAACCTTTTACAATGTGCTGTTCTAGATTCTTATAGGAGAAACAGAGTAGAAGAGGTAGGTGAAGAATTAAATGAAGAATTAATGCTTAGAAGAGGAGGAATGACACAGCCCATTCTGCTTTAAATTTGTGCATTTACCTCTGGTACTCTGGCTGCAGTATTAATGCCATTCTCTGTTGACTGGACAAACTGGAGAAATAATGATGCTAGGGTCTCCATACCGTGTAACAAATGCTTCTGATAGTGTAGGACTGCTTAAAGGGCATAAATATTTATTTGAGGCACAATGTAGGCTGAAAAATGATGTGTACCTTGTCCTTTCATGGAAGAACACTCTGCTGATACAGAAACCTTGATAATATAATATCTTTGTGCATTGGACCGTCTGAGCGATCTACGGGGTCTTCAACTTTGTAACTTTGCCTTCTAAAAATCCCTGAAGAAGCTCAAAATTCTTCTATTTCTTGCCTCGAGCCCTCTGATTTTCCCGTACTGTCTCTGTCTGTGAATTTGAGCTTTAATGGCGTCGAAGAGGGTTTATAGAGTTTAACTCTGTCCTTTGATGAATTTATGGCGCAAACACCCCTCCAGACACTTCCTGTAACATCAGGATCTGAATACAGCCTCTGCACATGGTCTTCTTTGATCTCTCTGTCGTTGTGACAGAGATCGCGCATCATGGCGGTCATTCCCTGTTGAGAACCCTGCAAAACCTGAAATCTGTGAAGAAAAACCATGGACGGGGCAATGGATGCAGTACAGATGGAGGAAATGGCCATGCAGACGAGATGGAGGAGAAATTTGCAGAGGAAATGGTGAAAATCACTTTGGTAGGTGTTTGGCGGAACACAGAGCAAATACACGCGAAAAACGAATGAAAAAACATTAAAAAACATGAAATGAACAAATTATACCAAATGGAAAGGGAGTATGTACGGCGGATGCATGTGGAGATGACGTGGCGGGACCGGGGATAGTGGAAAAGTTAGCGGCGGGCGAAGAAATCTGGACTGTTGATCGTGGCAAAGATCGACGACAGAGGATGACAGATGGTGGGCCTTGGCATGAGCTATCGCGTGTGCAACTTCATTAAACATCGTGCACCTTCGACGAGCGATAGCCGTCGAATGGCCCGCTCCAGATCGGATGGTCTATGGAAATTTCGCTTGGCATCCATGTATAGAAAATAATGCATGAAGGATGGAGCTAAAGGGTGGAAAAATCAGTTTTGAAATCGTACAGGAGGACAGGTGTCGAAAGGTGTATGGAATCGCTGGCCGATCAGGGAATACCGCCCTCCGCCCAAAGGCGGTGCGATGAAAACTAGGTGGGTTTTAAAACCGTGCGCAGGGGGGGACCACCATGGCGGGCGGATTACGCACCGTCAGATCTGTACAGATCGACGGTCGAGATCGCGCCCGATATGGATTCACAGCGGACCGTTAGATCTGCAGGATTAAATGGACGACGGAGATGTACTGCGGGGGACCAAGGTGTACGGACATGAGAACTTTTGGAGCGACCCCCCGCAGTGAATAACAGCCATTGTATCTGGCGGGCAACGAATGGTGGAGATGCAATGCGGGGGACCAAGGGGTTAATAAAACTTCATAATAAAATTTTATGATACAATGCGTGATGGAAATGGAAAGGGCGGAAATTTATAATATAATGAGTTAATAAAATATGTAAAACTATATAATAAAGTTCACGCAGCGAATGGTTGGGGAAATGGTTAATGGTGGAAACTTTATAATATAAAGTTTTATTATAAATTTAAATGGTTTAAACGGGGAAAACGTGGATGCTGCGGAGAAAGGGGGTTGAGGCCTATTATAAGGTCCGAAGCAGGTTTTTAACCCATTTTTAATGTATTTTGAGGCCTAAAGGGTAACGATAGGGAGATGGAGGGGGAATTTGGGAAAACAAAGGGTGTAGGGATTTTAGAGGGGATTTAGGGGGTTGATAGGGGGAAAAGGAGGGGAACAAAGGCACTTTGACAGAAGGAAGGAAAAAGGGGAAAAAGGGACATTTTTCAGGGGTACAAGGGGTAAATGAAGGCTCTAAGATAGGAAATCAGTAGAGGGGATTTGTATAAGGCAAAGCGCAGAGAGACCTCAAGGATGATGTGTCTTCAGGGGAGATGCATTCCTTGAAGGTCTCCAAAATGAAATAGCCGCCAGCTTGCTTGTCAAGAATTTCATAGGGGGGCTAACAGGATCTTCCACAAAGTGGATCTGACGGAATTCACATTTTTTCAAGAACAGAACCTTAACACTAAAAAAAAACTGTGAAATAGCCGATTTTTAGAATACCACCTTATGCCACGTGGAGACCGATGAACATTATTGCGTTTTTTTCAGACATTCCGCTTACCATTTTAAACTAATGCGAACCCACTGGTTTTCAAAACTCGGTTTTACTCTTCAACCTTCCATTGACTACTGGTTCTGCACAAACTTAACTCCAATTCAAATGAATTCTGTCTTCAAGGTTCCACTTCTAATTCTTCTTTGCTACACCTATTCAGATGTTAAATATATGCTTTATTAACACTTCTACATGGCATTTCCGTGTACCTTTTTCAACGTTTTAGTCCCGCTTAACTCCTTCGACTTTGCTACATTAATTTCTATCCATTTTGATTGTTGTGTCTTCGCTTTCAGGCCATTCTGTTTCACAACTGTGTCCTAGTATTTTGACTCCCTTTAGTGCATTCTCTGCTATGTGTACACTCACGGATTTCATATAATCCCTGTCTATGAACCCTCTCTCATAAATTACTCTGCGTGCAAATATTACAACAAGACTATATTTCCTTGCCTTGATTCTATTAGATTGAAGGTCAATTTCAAAATCATATTTCTCTAAAGGCATTGATCCATGCTATGATCAATGATAAAAAAAAATGATCCCCACAGGATTCAATTCATAAATTTGTACACATTCAACTCCACATCACAACATCGACATGAATGTTAACTTCTTCAATGACACACAAAGTACATCTAAAACCCCAATTACAAAGATTATATCCGCATTATTCATACAATTGGTTATTGAAATTCAAGGCCCATTCACACAAAATTCAATCAGATAATACTCATGAAATTGTAGCAGATTCTTCATGAAATTACATACAAAAGCTTCTTTTTTCCTCACCCAGATCTTCAAAATCAAATGGCCCTTCTACAACTGCCTGTAGGCTTACAGAACTCTGCTCCTAAAACATAATCTAACTCTATCTCTTACTCCTATGCATAATGCCTTTCAAGCTTATTTATACAAAAACCCACTAATGAATTGATTCAGCTTCTTTGACAGCTCAGTCAAAACTTTTGGAATTCTCAAAGTCCTAAATCTAGACTAATCCCTAAATTTACTGAAATTGACTCTAATTTCATTCCTAAATCTGAACTATCTCTTCATATTCTCAACTGACCAGCTTCTCTCATGTTCTCCAACCATTTGGGAACATTTACAATTTCTCTCCATATTTAATCAAAATCACTCAAATATTAATAATTACATAAGAAAAAAAAAAACATGAGACCACCCTATGTCTATTAAAATACAAAGTATTTTATTGCGCCTAATGACCCTGCATCAGACTACCAAGGTTAAAATTAATCATGATCTCCTGATCATGTGCTTTCAATCCTTGTCTTCCTGGATCCCACACTTTGGTCTATAGTTGATCATCCACTGCAACATTCTTCTTCTGCACTTCTCCAGGCTTCCATACTTTATGCTGCATCTTCCCGTTTGTTATGCTTTCACAGTCTATGACTGTCTTTCTCTTGATGTTGTTGCTTCTTTGTTTTCAAGCTGTTGTCCTCTTCTAAGACACCTTCATCATTAGATTTCTTATAAATTCAATTTCCTGATCTAATTTATCTTCTGACTGCTAGATATTGCTCCATCTTAATTGCTGAACTTCTACTTCTGCTTCTGCTTTTACTCCGGCTCTTGATCTTAATTGCTGAGCCCTTGCGCTAGTTTTTTGAGTTTTTACTTGCTCAGTCCTTACTACCACCCCATCATCCATACCCTCTTTTTTTCTGCAACAGAAAAACTCTTCCTGATTGTCACCCATGACAAATTCTTCATTCTTTGACTTCAACAATTCTCTGGACTGGTATTTAAATTGCCAGTCATCTTCATCATCTCTTTTCTTCTCCTGGACCAAACATTCTTTAGTCCTTCCATAATTACCTGCAATCATAAAACAAAAACCAAATTTAAAAAATACTTGTGTCTCTTCCTCCTTTGGAAACACTTCAAATTGTTGCTTTAATGTTTCCTCTGGCAACACTTCAATCTGCTGCTCTGACATTTCCTCTGGCAACACTTCAATTTGCTGCTCTATCATCAGCACATTAGCATGCTGATTACAATCCTTCAAATAATTCTCGAGACTGTTTTCTAGTCCCTCTTCTACATCATCCTCTTCAAGGATGTCTCCTTGCACTGGTTCATAAAAATGAACCTTCTCATTTCCATTCAACTTTGACTTTACAATCTGAACACTTTTTCTTTGTTTTTCTATCCTCTTCTCCAGAACACTTAACTCATGCCACAAAACTATCATCTCCTCTGAGAAACTGTCTATGAAATCTTCACTACCTTCACAAGTCAAGTTTCCTGTTGTCACTACTTCTTCAGCTTTCATCAGAATAGAATTCTAATCTCCCATTTCTGCAATAATTTCAGTTATCTGTCCATCACTTTTCACTTCGCCATTTAATAAAATCAATTTTTCATTATCAGCATTAATAACAAATTTATCATCATCAAACACAACTTCATTGAAACAATATATTTCATAAAACAAGGAATTTATGAATTCCTTTTGCTACAATAATTCAATTTGATTTTCCTCTAAAAGATAATCATCATATGTGACTTGGAAACTTTCAGCTTCACTCATTACAGTTTCATCACATGAACTGTTTTCTTTAATACCTGCATTCACAAAAATCTTGTCAGTTTTAAAACCATAAGACCCCATGATCTCATTTGATGATTTGATCATCAAATCCTCCTGTTGTTCCAAGTCTTCTATAAATTTTAGAAATTCTTCAATGGTCCTCTCTTCAGTCTCTTCGAGCTGTCCATTTGACTGCTCAAATTCCAGCTTCTGAACATTGTCATAGTTTAAATCTCTTTTGCTTCCAATGTATTGAAAAGAAAAACTTTTCCCCAACTGTGTATGGACATCTACAAAATATCTGGCTGTCCCATTTTCTTCCTTTGTGACAACATCAGTAGTTTTTCCTTCTCCAAATGTCTTTCCTACAAACATACAAAATTTGTTAGATGTAAAGTCATTTGACCTCTTGGTCTCACTTGAAGCTTCAGTCTTCAAGTCCTTCTCCAAATACTCAATCATTCTAAGTAATCTCTCTTTATGCTGAGCATGTATCATTTTCTCTTTCTTCATCTCTAGCCTATGTCACTTTACCCTCTTCTTCATGAGCCAACCAAATCCCTGGCTTTCCTTTATCATCAGTTCCAATTTGTTGAACTAATCCCTTATCTCAGCTATCTGTTTCTCATACTCTTCTTTTTTTAACTGTCTCTGCATGCCATCTATCTTGGCATCCTCTTTCTTCATCTTCATTCTATTGTGGCCTCTCTCAGAACCTATATCATCTCTGCTATTACTATTAGTAGTCATCTTCTCCCTCATGATTTCTTACTCACTCATCACGGGCTGCACCGAAACCTCTACAGTAACAAGTCCTTGTCACAAATTACCTCACCAATCCTCTCCCTGGATCCGGTCTTTTGGCAAGTACAAGTCCACTATGTCTGGAACCTCTTGAGCATTCCTCTCTGCTCCTTCAGGCTTCACTCCTCTGCAACCTCTCAGAACACATATTTTCTCTTTTCATCCAACCTCTGTTGGGAATTCTCAAGGTTACGCCACACTCTCCTTCTCTTTAGAAACCTTCATTTGCTTCCTTCATCACTGCTTTCCAAATTTGTGATCTTCTTGCTGAGATTCTCCTAAATGTCTTGCACTCTACATTCTATAAAAAATATCTTCAAACAGAATAAAAAATACCTCACCTTCAGAGTTTGTTCAACATCCACTTGTAATTGTTTCTGCAATTTCTCCCAACGCTCTGCTGCACTGTACATTGTCTTGTTAGATTTAAATCAGATCTCTTTACCATCACACCTATGTTCACATCTTCAGAACATAACCTGGAAAATTTCAAAACACTTTGCCATCTACTTCAGATTTGGCAAATATGAATATCTTCACTGCACACCTCTTCAAATCTGCAATCACTCTTAAACAGATTTAAAACTTCAATTTTTCCTCATTACTTCAGTACATATGCATTCCACAATTAATTTTAAAACGAGCTATTCCAGCTCTAATACCACTTGATGGCAAGCCACCCCGCCAAACCCACATTCTCTATCTTCAATGCACATAAAATGCATGTGCTCAATTTTGTACCCAATATAAATCTCAATTTGGGCAAATCAATTAAATTGCAGAAGTTTCTTATCAAAGGTTAAAAAACTATGGTTATGAACCCATTGGCCTTACCTATTCCTTGCAATCGGATTAAATATTCAACTTTGCTATAACCCAATGCAAGCCTCTACCTTCACATACACTTATATATATATGGCAATTCTTTCCTACCATATATCTGCACCGTTCAATTATTTCATGTGACTTAAAGTTTCGATTTTGGATAAACCCCAAACTCTAGCACACCAAATATTTTATTATATCGACCACAACTTTGTTGACTCACAAAGGCTTAGACGTACTCACCAGTCCCACTGCATTCGGGCCTACATATCAAATAATTAATAAACCATTATCAACTCTAGGAATGATGGGCCATACCTTGCCTTATCACCCTCGCAACTTTAAGTGCGATTGCCTTTGGATCTTCCACAAAGTGGATCTGACAGAATTTGCATTTTTTCAAGAACAGAACCTTAACGCTAAAAAAAATACGAAATAGATATTTTTTAGAATACCACCTTATGCCACGTGGAGACCAATGAACCTTACCACGTTTTTTTTAGACATTCCGCTTACCATTTTAAACTAATGCGAACCCATTGGTTTTCAAAACTCGGTTTTACTATTCAACCTTCCATTGACTCCTTGTTTCGCACAAACTTAACTCCAATTCAATTGAATTCTGTCTTCAAGGTTCAGCTTCTAATTCTGCTTCACTACGCCTCTTCAGATTTTAAATATTTGTTTTATTAACACTTCTACATGGCATTTCCGCATACCTGTTTCAACATTTTAGTCCCACTTAACTCCTTCGAATTTGCTGCATTAATTTCTATCCATTCTCATTGTTGTGTCTTCGCTCCAAGGCCATTCCATTTCACAACTGTGTCTTAGTATTTTGACTCCTTTTAGTGCATTCTCCGCTATGTGTACATTCACGGATTTCATATAATCCCTGTATATGAACCCTCGCTCATAAATTACCTTGTGTGCAGATATTACAACAGGACTATATTTCCTTGCCTTGATTCTATTAGATTGAAGGTCAATTTCAAAATCATATTTCTCCAGAGGCATTGATCCATGTTGTGATCAATGATCAAAACAAATGATCCCCACAGGATTCAATTCATAATTTTTTACACATTCAACTCCACATCACAACATCAACATGAATGTCAACTTCTTCAATGACACACAGAGTACATCTAAAACCCCAATTATAGAGATTATATCTACATTTTTCATACAATTGGTTATTGAAATTCAAATCCCATTCACACAGAATTCAATAATATAATACTCATATGAAATTGGAACAGATTCTTCATGAAATTACATACAAAAGCTCTTTTTTTCCTCGGCCAGATATTCAAAATCAAATGGCCCTTCTACAACTTCCTGTAGGCTTACAGAACTATGTTCCTAAAACCTACTCTAACTTTTTCTCCTACTCCTCTGCCTAATGCCTTTCAGGCTTATTTATACAAAAACCCACTAATGAATCGATTCAGCTTCTTTGACATCTTAGCCAAAACTTTTGGAATTCTCAAAGTCCTAAATCTAGGCTAATCCCTAAATTTACTGAAACTGACTCTAATTTCATTCCTAAATCTGAACTATCTCTTCATATTCCCAACTGATCAACTTCTCTCATGTTCTCCAACCATTTGGGAACATTTACAATTTCTCTCCATATTTAATTAAAATCACTCAAATATTAATAATTACATAAGAAAGAAAAAACATGAGACCCACCCCCTATGTCTATTAAAATACAAAGTATTTTATTGCGCCTAATGCCCTTGCATCACGAGTAAATGTATTAGAAAAGGATACCAGCTATATGCAATTCAGGTGGGATTCACTAACTCTAAAGACAAGACTTTAACTATGGAAAAAATACCAGTTGTATAAGAATTTAGAGATGTTTTCCCTGAAAGTATACATGGATTACCTCCGAGGCGAGATATTGATTTTACTATAGAGTTAATACCAGGAGTAGCGCTTGTATCAAGAGCACCTTACAGAATGAGTGTGCCTGAATTGACTGAATTAAAAATGCAGTTACAAAAATTGTTGGATAAAGGGTATATCAGGCCAAGTGTGTCCCCTTGGGGTGCACAGTACTATTTGTGAAGAAGAATGATGGAACAATGAGGATGTGTATGGACTACCGACAGTTAAATAAGATAACTGTCAAGAATAAATACCCGCTGCCCTGAATTAATGATCTTTTTTATCAAGTAAAAGGAGCAACGATGTTTTCCAAGATTGAATTGAGGTTTGGGTATCATCAAATCAGAATTAAAGATGAAGATATATCCAAGACAACCTTCCATACCAGGTACAGACATTATGAATTTATGGTGCTACCTTTTGGATTTTAATAACGCACCAGCCACTTTTATGAGCTTGATGCATGGAATATTTCACCCATTTCTAGATAAATTTCTATTAATATTCATTGATTATATTTTGATCTATTCTAAAAGTGTTGAAGAAAATAAAGAACTTTTGCATTTAGTATTGAATATGCTATGAGAACACCAACTCTATGGCAAGTTCAGTAAATTTGATTTTTATAATTAACAAATCTAGTATCTAGGCCATGTAATATCTTTTGAATGAATTGTTGTGGACCTAAAAAAAATTAAACAATCATGGAATGGAGAACTCCCAGGAACATGGTTGACATACGATCATTCATGGGCCTACATGGATATTATCGATAGTTTATTGAAGGATTTTCTAAAACAAATTTCCCTATTACTTCCTCGTAGTAGAAGGGGAAAGTGTTTAAGTGGACTGTAGAATCTCAAAATAGTTTTGAGAAGTTAAAAATATTGTTAACTACTGCTCCTATACTAAAAGTAATAGACACTAGTAGAAGTTTTGAAGTTTTCACAGATGCTTGCAAAGAAGGAGTGGGGGAAGTATTAACTCAGGAAGGTAAGGTTATAGAATATGAATCCAGGAAATTGAAGGATCATGAACAAATATACTTTTCTTATGATTTAGAGTTAACAGTCGTAGTACATGCTATTCGAATTTGGAGGCATTATTTGTTGGGGAAAAGGTTTATAATAAGAACTAATCATAGTAGTTTGACCAGCTATTTCAAACAATCAGATTTAAATGCCCGCCAAGCAAGATGGAATGCATTCCTATGTGAGTTTGAATTTGATATTAAACATGTGAAGGGAAAATAAAATCAAGTGGCTGATGCATTAAGTCGAATATTTCATGGCATATATGAGTTGTATGTTAATTAGGAAAAATATAAGTTCCAGGTGAAAATAATGGAAGTGGAAAAAAGGGACCTTGAGCATCAATTCCCGTGGCAGCAGGAAAAGGAGGCTAAGGAGAAGGGTGCGACATCAAATTATGAAATTAATAATGAACAACTTCTAACTTTTCGTAAAACGCTATGTATTCTAAATCAAAGTAGTTTAAGATAATTAATATTAGATGAATATCACCGGAGTTCTTACGTGAGACATCCCAGATACCAAAAGATGTTGACAAAAATTAGAAAATATTATTTCTGGCCTTGAATGCGCAAAAATATTTCTTAGAATTTAACTAAATGTTTAGAAAGTCAACAAGTTAAGGTGGAGCACCAAAACCTAGCCAGCTTAGTGCAGCCTATCCCTGTACCAGAGTGGAAGTGGGAAGTTATCTCCCTTGATTTCATCACCGGACTAGCAAGGAGTAAAAGACACAATGACTCAATAATGGTGGTGGTGGATAGGCTTAGTAAGGTGGCTCATTACATACCTGCAGTCAACTTACAAGATTGTACAAGTAGCTAAAATATTCCTAAGAGAAGTACTTAAGCTACATGGTATCCCAACGGTTTTCTTCTCCGATAGAGATGTGAAGTTTACATCTACCTTCTGGAAGGTATTGTTTATAGGTCTAGGAACTCAAATCCAATTCAACACAGCCTAACACCCTCAGACTGATGGAAAAATTGAGAGGGTGAATCAAATACCGGAAGACATGTTGCGTATGTATGTGATGTAGAAACCCACAAAATGCGAATAATACATGCATCTGGCTGAATTCACGTATAATAATTGGTATGAAGAATCTCTTAAGATGAGCCCCTTCGAATCATTGCACAGGAGACAACGTCGGATTCCTATGAATTGGAGTAGTCTGAAAAAAAAATTGATGTTGGCGCCGAATATGTTGGATGAAATGGAATGGGAAGTGAAAAATATTAGAAAAAAATTGAAAACATCTCAAGACAGGCAAAATTTATAGGCAGATCGGAAGAGGACTTTCTGGGAATTTAAAGTAGGTGATCACGTGTACCTAAGAATTAAACCCAGGAAAAGCACCTTGAGGTGGAATTATTATGCCAAGTTGGCACCCAGATACTGTGGACCATTGCATATCTTGGAATGGATAGGACCGGTGGCTTTCGGTTGGCCCTACCTAGCCATATTTTGGTGCACAATGTGTTCCACGTATCCTTACTAAAACAATACATACATGATCCTAAATATGTGATACACTAGAAATTCATACATGTCAAACCGGATGGCGAGTTTCTGTTAGAACTACTTTGTATCCTCAATCAGAGAGAAATAATGCTCCGAAAGAAAGTCATCTCCAAGTTAAAGTGCAATGGAAGCACTTTGGCTTGGAGGAGGCTACTTGGGAGGATGAAAATTCTGTTCGAGAAATTTATCTTGAATTGCTTTCATGAATAATATATATATATATATATATATATATATATATATATATATATATATATATATATATATATATATATATAACAACACCAAGGATGGTGTTTGTCTCAAGTGGGGGAAGTTGTGACACCCTGATTTATTTTAGACTATGTTATTTTATTTTGAAACATTTGAATCGTTACAATGAATATGACTATTCGTTACTGATATTGAATAGACTGAAAACTTTTTTTGGGGGTTGGGGGTAAGGAAAATAAATAATAAGAGTAATTATTCTGAATAGCGACTTAACCGAATAGTAAAAGAATTCCAAGAACCATGGTAAAAATGGTAAAGGAAGTTCTGATAGTTATGTTCCCCGTGGGAATAAATATAAATACTGAGAAGGGGAAGGGGTTTTGTAGATAAAAGAAGAAAAGGGTTTCAATTATGATTATTTTAGAGAGAGCATTATAGAGTTGGTAGGAGCCAGTGGAGCTCCAAGAACCCAAAGAAAAGTATAAGCTGGACAGCAGTGTTGAGGCTTAACTTGATAAATTTTCCTACTACCTGAATACCTGGTGAGGAGCACGAGGGGAGAAGACAACGTGATTGCCTCTCTCAAGGTTTGGAGGAGAAAAACAGTTAAGCACGTACATGCTAGAGCTAAGTATTTACTTTTGATGAAGGTCTATGTGAAATTGGAAATGTAAGTATGGAACATACTTAGAGATTAAGGGTGATAATATATATATTCGGAAATGATAATATAAATTTTGATTTGCATATAGAAAATGTGAAATTAAAGAAAGGAAAGATCCTATACGTATTACCAATAATATTACCGTGAAACCTAGAAAAATAATAGTTACAGTATGAATAATATGAGTAGAACATTATTCGTTTGACTACAAAGCATATTTTTATATTTATATATTTTCTTTGAGGAAAAAGAAAGGACTCAGAGATAATTGTTGTTATAGGAAACTTCCATTTGATTTTTTAACACTCTGTAATTAGGGGGAAACATATCAAATACTAATTCAAGAGTTTAGGACAGAACCCTGGGGTATCATGGTTGAGTCCAAGGTCTCCTGGTTAACAGCCATAAGAAAATATATACACAGGTTTAGATTACAACTATAACTGGAAACTAGTTAAATAAAAGTAACTACAGAAAGATATAAAAGCTTAAATAGATATTGCTGCATATCTCTCTGTAATCTTTGAACATCAAAGAAAAAATCCAATGAACAATACCCATAACATAAAATCTTGAAAATATTTTGTTTTTAATTAAAATATGGAGAATATGAAGACAATGGTTATAGTGCTCAACTGTCAAATCTAAGACAGAAAACCAAAATTTAACCAACAATTGTGTGAGTAATATACAACACTTTGTTTACAGGGTAGCTGAGAAGCCTTAGCATAATTAAGTACTTAAAATGATAACAAGTATGGATAAATCCCAGAACTACAATAATGGACTGATAAAGGCTTAAACCTGGTAAGTCTTGGAAGGATGACTAGCTTAAAACAAGCACCGATGCATTATCTTGTGTAAACACAGGACACAGTCCTCAGATGATAGAAAGCCAACCTTAAAGGAAATAAGTAAACAATTTAAAAATAAATAATTTGTAAGATGTAGGTTGTATTATGGGATATTGGCATAAGGGCAGAACGAGGCAAAGGAATTATCCTCACTACAAACCTGTCATAACACAAATAAATGGGTAAGTTAAAAAATATTTAGTCAAGAGTTACAGTCAAATTGCAAAAATGGGAATCTAATCAAGCTCATAGAGTATGTGTCAAGGATAGCTAATAATTACCCTAAACAATAAACATAGACTTCACTGTAGGAAGTCGAGTCGGATGGTTGAATCCCCTTGTCGACAGTTCAAAGAAAAGTGGAAGGGCTATCTCAATAAGAGAACCCTGTAGAGAAACTCAAAGATTTAAAACTGGAAAATGCTCGCAAGGAACCGAAGGAAATGTAAATCCTTAATGGATAATATGTTAACATTATGCATGAATTAAGAATATGATTAAGTAAAGAGGAGTCGAATGATCGTAAAAATGTTGAGACCAGTAGCTTCGTCCTGCAAAGGATATGAGTGAAAACTCAAGAAGAGAAAATCCAAGCGAATAAAACGTAACTAAATCGACAGTAGACAAATAAAGAACATTGAAATTTATAAAAATTAATATTGTATTGAATTCCCTATCAGAAACATACCATCATAGGCGGAGACCGAGATTAATTCCATGGTTACGGTGCCTTGTTGCAGAGCGACAGTCTTCCTCAGGCGGCAGTGAAAATGAAAGAATGTGAGGAACATGGATAGGGGTCGTTACCCTAACTTCCTCAGGAAAAATCAGGTCCATTGATTCTTGAGGGTTAATCAAAGTAGGGACAAATATACACTAGTTATCCTCGTTATATATATATATATATATATATATATATATATATATATATATATATATATATATATATATATATATATATATATATATGAGGGTTTAGGTTGATTGCGGATATCAATGATGGATGAGTATTTATTTGTAAGTACAAGGATTAACATAAAAACCAAACCAAATATGTTACGAAGAACTATCCATAGTACCTTTATATCTGACAGTAGATACACTAAATACAAATCAATAGATTATGTATGTTAGCATTTAAGAACTTCAAATATATTACAATGATTTACATTTTATATACAGAATCTACTATTATAACCTGTCCACTTATATCAATTGCATATGTACTGTAAAATGTTTTTAGAATTGTTATGGTAAAAAAAAAAAGCAATTATGTGGTTATGAATGTATGTGACATGAAAGGATAGTTTCATAATTAAATTAAATATATATTACATATATATTTACAATTATAATTTCATCTTGATAATTTGTATTTTAATTTAATTAAATGGGAAAAAATAATATAAATGTAAAAATATAAAATAATTAATATTTAATATTTTATTAATATAGGTTGCAATAATAATATAAATTATATTAATTGTATGAATTGTATTATATTAAAGTATCAAAATTTTTCTTTAGTGAAGGAAGATGAAAAGAAAAATTCTTTAATATCCACTATTTGTATTACATGAATGACTCTCTTTGTATGTGGATGAATCTCACTCATGCATCAATATTAATTATATATATTTTTATATAATTTTTTATTTAATAATTGAAATGATAATATGATAATTATATTAAATATATATTTACAAATATAATTTGATTTTATAATATGTATTTTAATTTAATAAAATTGTAAAAAGTAATATAAATGTAAAAATATAAAATAAATAATATTTGAAATTTTATTAGCATAGGTTGCAATGATAATATAATTTATATTAATTGTGTTAATTGTATTAAATTAAAGTATCAATATATTAATAGTATTATATATTAATAATAATTGAATCAATTTTATTAATTATATTATATTAATAGTATCAATATTAATAATATTAATAAAGACAAAATATTAATAAATAAATAATCAATATTAAAACAATTTTTTGATATGTGCCTCAACTAATTTTATTTATTATTAAAATTACTAATTTAATTATATAATATGCACAAACGTACAATTCAACAAATAAATAGTTTTATTATAAATTATTATAAATTATATATATATATATAAAGCCAATGGTGAAAGTAAAACGAATAATATTTCGGTTTCAACATGTCTTTGGCATTGTGATATGCCTCGTATGTCACATAGAGTCACCATGTTTTAAAATTGAAATTTATCAAATGACATATCAACATGATCTTTTTTTTGTCCTTAGAAAAAATCGGTAACTTTTTATTTATAAAAATGAAAAGTTACACATAGCATATGCATTGAAGCATTTTCAGAAATTTCCCATTGGGCTCATGTGCTTTCACACACAATGCATCGTAGCGAGGCTACCTTGCATTCAGAAAGAATGAAAAAAAAGAAAGAGAAAAGGGAAGAGAGAAAGAGACAGAAAAACTTAGAGGCTTCTAGATCGTGGGAGGATCGTCCCACAAATCAAGTTTTTCTCCCTTTCTTCTTCTCAACCTTGCATCATTCACCCTGAGATGGCACACAATTGGCTAGGAAAATTTGATTTCTACATTTTGAGTTCCTGTATCCTTGTCTGAATCTAATTTTTTTGATGCATGGTGTCTTTTAATCCCTCCACTGCCCATGTCCACGAAGTTCCTGTCTGTTTGTTCCGTCTGAAGGTGTGGATCCATGAGTGCGGTCATGTCCTCTATTTGTACCTCTGGTTCCTGTGTGGCTGCTTAATTTCTGGTGGAGCTAGTTCCTCTTCTTCTTCTGACTCATCCTCCTCTGAGTTAGGAGGGGGAAACTCCCAACCCTTCCTCTGCTTCCTATTCAGTTTCCTTTTTCTGTTTTCTTTCTTAACTTCTGGGCATGTATTTTGTAGATGTCCTATCATCTTGCAATTCCTACATCTAAACGCAATATTCTCATAATCAAGTGATTGCAACCAGTTTTGTTGCTTGTAAATCAGCATAATGTTCTCCAGTAATCCTTTGCTTAAATCTACTTCTACGCATATCCGGGCAAAGGTGAAGATTCTTTTTTCTAATCTTTCCATGTCTGTTTTAATATACCGCCCAAGGTGATTCCCAATGCTCTCGAGAACCTATTCATTCTAGAAATGAAGAGGATGGTTATGTAGTCTCACCCATACTGGTAATCTGGAAAATGTCATGGTATTGGGGTCAGAATCTGGAAACCATGGAGTGATAAACAGCCCTGTGGACCCCCAAAACCAAGGCCCCTCTCTGATTATAATATCTCTTTCCTTCGAGGTTTGAAATTTAACAATAAAAAACCCCTTGGAACAGAGGTGTATTTCACATTCCAGAGACCATTGAGTGAAAATACAATGAAAAAGGTCCATGGGTTTGGGCCACAAACAATTGAAGTGGCATATTAATGCCTGGGCTTCATATGTCTTTATATGCTCCTCTGTTGCTGAACTGTTGATTTTTAGTGTCGGGGTTTGATCCTGTTGTTCTACTATGTAGGGCCTCGGAGCATTTCCAGACTGTTCTGGAGGTGAGCCTATTGCTTTTTTCCCCTGTAGGATATTTTTGTAGGAGGGGCCTCCATTTGTTTGCTGTTGGCTGATGGGAATTTTCCCTTTATCTGCCCCTACGGATCTTAGCATGCTCTGGTTCACAGCACCTCCTCGCAGACGCAAATTTAGGGTAATGGTCATCTCTGATTTTATGGAGTAATCCTTTAAGAACCTGCAATCCTGGAGACATCTGTGCCCATTGACCAGATGTTGGATTTGTACTGGTTACCCCATCAATCCCCATATTTTATGCTTGAGATGTAGAATAGAGGTGTCCTCATTTACCCAGACTAAACGAGACTTACCCACAGGAATTCAGATAAATATTTGAAAAGGAGGAGATTTCAACAAAAACAGGTTCTTACCTATTGATTGGGGTTCAGAGAACGATTTGGTTGTTGAAGATAGAGCAAAAAGTGCCCTCTGCTTATGTTGATCCCTCCTCATCTCTGCCTCTGCTTTCTTCCGATTTGGCAGTGGGTTTCACATAACAGGCTTATGCGCCTCTTCTCTCACCATATACAGTGGTAGCGGTGTATAAATCAAACGAAAACCCCTGCCAAAACCGATCAGGAGGCTTACTAGAAACAGAGATCCTGGATTAGAAAACACCCCGCCCCCAAGCGCTCTGAGAAGCGGGGACCCTTGCACTTCATGGTAGTGTGCATCGGCCTGTCTAGACCATAATGGTCGAATCTCTCTACCTGTCATAGAAAAATCGTGGGAAAACCCTGTGGCGGCGTCTTCCTTAAATGGTGTGGAACGAACCAGAAAGGGTCGATAGCAGGGTCCCCTTGATCGGGTCGGATCGAACACTGATTTCTTAAGGGATAAATGCATATTTTTAATTCCGTGATCTACCTCCCATGGGGCTCGAATCCAGCCTTCAGATCCACTAGGTAGCATCAAAACTACCTCTCTCACCCAGTTTAGATCTGATGCAATCAGATCGGTGTCATCGCCGCATGAGAGCCTTTCTGGGTCTGTGCTACCTTGATCCATAGGCTTGGTGGTAGCGAAGCTTAGTAGGAACCTTTCAGAAACCCTAACAGCAGACATCACTTCCCCTTTCCTCTCCAACCAAGATCCCAGTCCTTCCTCTTGTATTTTGGAGATGGACATATCAACATGATCTATATTTATTTGGAGAAACTAATGAATTTAACAATGTAACAAAATAAATTTTCATTTTTTTATATTTTATGTAAAGAAATACTTTATTTTTAATAATATTTATTACTTATTTAATTTTTGTAGATTTTAAAAATATTTCTGAATAAAAAAAAATAATTCATTAATATTTTAATATTTAAATTTTTGAATATTTTTAAAATTATTTACTATAAACATTTGATAATATTACTATATTTTTCATTAAAAAAAAAAAAAAAAAACTTAGTCCATATGTTCTCTGTTTCCTTTTGTCCCTCTATGTTCCCAATCAAAGTTGCCAAAAGAATCCACCTAGTCCACAAAGATATTCTGCTTTTGATTTCATTTTCTCCAGATAATTATCTTTGTATCCCTTATCATCAAACCAATATTAATGAGATAATATAAAGTTGTATATGGTTTCTCTATAAAACTTGCAACAGATTAAAGGATTTACTTGGAAAATGTTAAGAGTATATCTTCAAAGCATTGAGCAGATATAACTTTTCATATCTATTTTTAATTTGAAGTGAAACCCTTATTTAATTAGCAGGAACCAATCCTGCATGACGGACTATTCTTTGAAAAATAAGGCAAGCATACATTCAGGGAAGCCTTTCGTATGGGTAGGGGGTTGATTAAAATTAGTGTAAAAAGAGTTTCTGAGACTTGAAATACTTAAAGGTGCTTTATTAACGAATTAATTATATTTGAAATTAAAAAACACTCAAATTATTTTGTATTTGTTAATAATTCAAAATATATTTATGATATTAGAAATATAAATTATTTAAATATTGAAAATTGAATATAAGAATGTATTTTTTAATATCTAACATTTAAGAAGGAATTTAAATATTAAAAATTTTGGTGTAATGTTTTTCGGGTGAACAAGTGGGTGAACAAGTAATTATTTGTTTTACTGTGTGTTTGAATGTTTGCTTATTAATCACTAAACTATAGATTATCAATAATATATAATGATTTTTAAAATATATATAGAACATGTTTACTTCAAATGCTGCAAGAAAATGTTAAAGGGAGAGTAGCCACATTAGTTAGTTGGAGAAAACTAATTCCATAAAAATTCAGAGAATTAGATTTCAGATATAAAGAAAACTCTAGTCAAGGTCCAACATGGGTTGTATGTGATATTCTGGTGTTGGGGTTAGTTTCCGGGCCAGGCCCGTTTAACCGACAACCTAGAACCAGTCCCCGAAGATGTTGGGAGACACCATTAATAGAGGAAAGAACCATATATATATATATATATATATATATATATCTGTGTGTCTGTGTGTGTATTTTTATTTTATTAAAAGAAATATAATAAAAATTTGATGCATTAAATATATAATAACATTATAACTAGTCGAACTGTCGATAAATAAAATATAAGCTTCGGTATATGTAGCAAATCATATACAAGAAGAAAAAATACAAGCAGAATATGAACAAAACCCTAAACCATTATGAATCATAGTCCATGTTAAATTACAACATTGAGCGGTGAAGGATTAGCTCTCGCTATAAAAAAAAAAAGAAAAATAGTAAACTCTATATATAAACAAGCTATATCTGAAATATAGTTTCTTTATTTACACCCAACAAGGTAATATTCCAAGAAAATACAAGCACAATAAATCTGAGGAGTACTAGGTCTACTACCATAGAATTGTTAGTATATTCATTACAAACCAATTATTTTCTAAAGCATTCCCTTTAAGCCCAAGGATTGAAAACTAACTCATGGAAATCTTAATTCAACCCTTGAGATAGAGCTAGAAATTATGAGGCTGATAATTTATCATAATCCTATCTTATCCCAAAATCTTTTGCTTCAAATGTGTTAAAGAATTACATGTAAAAATTGCAGCTTAAACAATAAACTCTAAAGGCATAAACATAAGAAGAGGGAAGCAATTAGAATCATGCAAGAAGACATAGAATTGATATCAGAGTTAATCCAGGAGGGACTACGTCTCCGTGCCTTTCTCAATTAGTGGGGAGCCCCTCTTTGATTAAGTGGCAATAAAAATTAAAGTACAATAATTAAATGAAAAATTACACCCTTATACCTCCATATTTGAAAGTGCATGAAAATTTGAGATATATGATGAATAAATGGACAACACCATTGTATTTGTGGTGCCGAGAGGTGTAGAATGCATATAAAATTTTCCTGAATCTGACAAAGTGAAAATCTAGACCCTCTCTAAAATGGCTCAGATCATGGTTCCGCCCCCCTCCTATACAATGCTCATGGTTTCACTTGTATCGTACTTTGTTCTCGCTCTTGGCCTGCCCTTGCACACTTATGAAATGATTGGTTTAAATATGAAGATTTGGGCGAACTCGCTAAGGAGGTCGCTGCCTGAATTGGTTAGGATCCATAATGTGGGGGAGTGGGACGAGTGGTCAAACCCCGCCCCATCCGTATTAAGTCGGATTTTGTTTTTTTTTAACTGAGGCACATATTTTTAAAACCTCAATGAATATTTATTATTAAATATGGGTAGGTTGTAAAGGGGTTGGACCCGCATCGGGTGACCCGCCCATGATTCCCGCCAACGCCGTATGTTATTTTATGGTGGTGGGTTGGGGCCGCGAGGTGACAACTGTTGGCACCACCCATATTAATATGTGGTTTTGTTGAGTACGGATGGGGTCCAGCAGGGTTTTGGCTCCTGAAACCCATTTAATTACACTTTTTTTATGCTGTTATATGGGGAGGGCGAGGGTCATGGCCCGCCCTCCAAAAAATATATATATTTTTAATTTTAAAGACAAATCATTGATTTCAAAACCCTCCGAATTTTGACCAAAGGAGTGAAACTAACAGTTGTACAATTTCTCCTAGAATTCAGTGGTCAGGTTTCAAAAAATTTGTTGCCTCCTTAAGCTGCCACATCACCAAGTCAACTCTCAAACTTTGATTGCTACTAACTCCTTCATACAGACTCAGAATTGAGCATCATTTACGTCGTTGGAATCCAAAAGATGAGATATTCAAGTTAACACTAGGTTTGCCACATTTATGACACTTTTATTTTTGAGCCTTTGTACTTAAAAAACTTGCACCTGGACCGGTTCGATCCACCTAGATCATTCCTCCCCACTAAAGAGCTTTTGGGCCCCAAAAGCCTTATTAATCAACAGGCAAGTGAGGGAATTGCTCCCTCACCTTCTCCTTTTCAATCCATTTAGCTTTACTTGGGTGCATCCCTTTGAAACCAACACGAAGATACTCCACATCTCCTTGTCGTGAAGTCTTGGTTCTTCAATCGAGAATGATGTCTTCTAAAAGTTCATCGAGATACTCTGGTGCAAAGTCATCCATTGTAGGCACTGATCCTACATTCTCGATGTCCATAATCAATGTTGGTTCATAAAGCTTCATATTTTTTACATTCATGACCATGTACAACTACATGTATATAGGAAAATCGAGTCGGAAAGCATTATTCCCAATCTTCTCCAATATGGTAAATGAACCATATTGGACTGGTTGCAATTTCTTGCCTTCCCCCTTCATTCGATCCTTGCTTAGATGGAACCACACCTTGTCAACAACTTGAAATTGATGGTCGAATCAGTCCTTATCATGCTGGGCCTTATATCGAGCCTGACTCTTTTCCAACTGCTCTTGCACTTCTTCGTGAATTATCTATATCTATTGGATGAATAGTTGTGCTCTATCCCTATCATCACGTCAATTGGCATCTTCATCCCTTCCATAGATCATGTCAAAAGGGTCCTTTGGTAAGTAATTAAAACATGTCTCAAATGGTGAACGTTGCGTAGAGGAATGCACTGCTCGGTTGTATGCATGTTGCACATATGGAAGATGCTCATCCCATAACTTGGGATGTTTTCTGAAATAGCCCCGCAACAAGTGTACCACGGTATGATTGACAAAATTTTTCTATCTGTTGGTTTGTGGATGGAATGTTGTACTTCTCTTCCAATTGGTGTCCATCATTCGCTAGAAGCTAATCCAAAACTCTCCAAGGGAGCAAGGGTCTTGATTTGACATATTCGATGTCGGAAACCCAAAGTGGACCCAAACATACTGAAACAAAAGATAAACAATCTTCTGAGTAGTGACCTGCTTTTTACAAGGAATTAATATGAAAATTTTACTAAAGCAGTCTACGACAACATACAATATTCGTGACCCTTTCTAGACATAGGAAAATCTCCTACAAAGTCCATCGACACACTTTCCCATGGACGACCCAGAATAGGGAGTGGTATGTAGAGCCCGAGTTTACTTTAGAGGGATTTGAATCAGAACACATCACACATCCCTTTACAAATCGGGTTACAATTTTTTTCATATGAGGCCAAAATCAAAACCTTCACAAATGACATAAGGTTTTTTTGACACCAAAGTGACTAGACACAAGAGATGTATGCACCTCTCAAATTACATGTACCCTTTCTGCCGTGAGTATGAACAATTTGCCAAGGTGATACAACAACTTCCCCTGAAAATTATAGTTGTCCACTTGTGAACCATGACTTAGTTTTGCATATATGGCTTTAAAGTCATCATCGTTAGTGTATTTTCAACATATATTTCAAAAGACAACAGAGCATTATGCAAAATAATAGAAGCAGAAATGGGAGGGCGAAAGAGCATATCTGCTACTTTGTTACTAGTGCCCTTCTTATAATTTATTACCTGATGAAACTATTGTAGAAACCCCAATCACTTGAAATGACGAGACTTTTGTAGCTTGGTATATAACTGAAGGTATTGCAAGGGCTGGTTATTAGTATGGATAATGGTTTCATTACCGATCAGGTAGTGTTTCCACTTTTCACACTTTGGACCAAGGCATACAGTTCCTTGTTGTAGGTTGGGTAATTGATGATAGCCTGGGAGAACTTCTCCAAATGGTAACATATTGGCTTCTTCTGCTGCAACAGTACAACTCCCATGGCATACCCACTGGCATCAGTTTTGATCTCAAAAGGCTGCGAGAGATTGGGTAAAGCTAGGACTGCTACGGTGCTGATTTTCTCTTTCAGGTCTTCAAAGGACTTTTGCTGCTTTCCTCCCCACTGAAATGCTTGTTTTACATTTTTCAGTGCATGCAAGGGTGATGCAATAACAGAGAAGTTGGCAATGAATCTCCTCCAGTACTGTTCTGCACCTAGAAACTATGTACCTTTATTACATTCATATGCTTAGGCCATTTTACAATCACCTCAACTTTGGAGGGGTGTATTTTTAATTGACCATTACCGACAATATGACCTAGGTAAACCAAAGAGGTTTTCCCGAACTCACAATTTGAAAATTTTACATACAATTCTTCCCTTTTCAATACATAAAGCACTTTCTTTGCATGGCATACATGTTCATCCCAAGTTTTACTAAAGACAATAATATCATCTAAATACAAAAGTAAAAATTCATTAATGAAAGGCCTAAAAATATCATTTATGACTCTCATGAATATGACTAGTGCATTGCACAATCCAAATGGCATCACCATCCATTCGAACGACCCTTGTTTGGTATTGAAGGTGATTTTCCACACGTCCTACTTTACAATTTTGTCCAGGTGATAACCACTATGCAAATCCAATTTGGTGAGATAGATAGAATTATTTAATTGATCTAAAAAATCATTAATGCAAGGGAGAGGGTATCGATTTTTCAGCGTGATTTTGTTTAGTGTTTGATAATCCACGCACATCCTCCATGTGCCATATTTCTTGGGTACTAACGCGATCGGTGAGCCGCATGGAGAAGTACTTGGCTAGATGACACCTTGGTTCAACAATTCCTGTACCTACTTTTTCATCTCCTCCATATCGATAGATGACATCCTATACATACCAATGTTTGGCAATGGACAATCATGCAACAAATATACCTCATGTTGGATTTCTCATTTTAGAGGCAATCCTCTGGGTTCCTAAAACAAATATACCTCATGTTGGATTTCTCATTTTAGAGGAAATCCTATGGGTTCCTAAAACAAATATACCTCATGTTGGATTTCTCATTTTAGAGGCAATCCATAGTTAGAAATAAATTCACATAATTCCTATTTATGAGTCGGATCACATCCTTGAAAAGCATCATATTTTTCTGCATCTTTTTCTCTTACAACCATGAGAAAACACCCCTTGCTAGAATTCAACAATCTCTTCATCTGTCCTGCACATACAAGACTGGCACTGACCTTGGTTTGATGAGATCTTACAATATACTCTACCGCATCTTTTGTGATTTTGTATTTATTTTCATGTCGAAAGAAAATATCTTTCATGTTGTAAAAATAGGGACTCCCTAACACAATACCACAGATATCCAATGGTATGACATCTAGTTCACTTCATCCACCAGTTTAGAAGCAATTACAAATTTAACCTTACATTGCTTGGTTACATTTAATTTTACTTTGTCATGTCTCCATCTAAGAGGATAAGCTTTCGGATGAGGCTTAACTTCTAAGCCTAAATTTTTAACCAAGGATTCTGAGGTTAAATTTTCTAAAGAGCCTGAATCAAATAGAGTTTCTACTTTTTTATGATTTATGACAACTCTAATATGAAACAACTCAATTCTCTTTCATTCTTTAGGAAGAGGTTCATCTGTTGAACTAGTGATTCCCTGCGATTCAGAATTAACATGAAGAGAAAGAGTACATTTTGTGCCTACCACTGTGCTCAATGCCTCATCACCCCTGTTTTCAAGATGAATGGCCTTTACACTGGCCGATTCAATAGTAGTAGGTTCAAACATTAAAAATGAATGTCTAATGTAACTATGTAATGACCCAATATACTTAGTTACCAGTTCAAGTGAATCTAATGAAATGCCCAAAGTTAGTGCTTGTTTTGTAAATTCCTAGGTAAATCTTTGCACGTTTTGTCCTTTGCCTTTCCTTAGGTACTGCCACTCCATGAAGGATTTTTTCTTACAAATCAAGACATAGAATTGATCTTTAAGTGCAACAATAAAATTTTACCATCAGGAAATAAGGTTACCTAAATTATTGTTGCCTTGAAGTTTTCTCTCCCACCAGATGAGAGTTGTGCCATTTAGTCGAAGAGAAGCCAATTGGATCTTTGCCTTATCCTCCAAAATCTACTAAATCCTGTAGTAGAGTTCAAGCTACCTAATCCAGCTATTAAGTTTCTCTACATTACTTTCACCATTATACATGGGTATATCAAATTTGACATCTAACTTAAAGAAATTTTTATTAAATTTAGTTCTTGAATTCCTATGATGATGGTGAGAAGAGGAGGAAGAAATTTCACTCGCTGGAGGAGGAGGTGGATCTCCTCCATTATCTAAATGTACTAAACCTTGTCCTTCTGAAGCATTCTCCCCTGCTTTCTCTAGTTTCTCAAGTCTATAGAACAATTTCTCAACCTAATCTTCCATGGTGTACAAGGTCTTGCGGAAGTTGAGCTCCTCCTCATTTTGAACATCGTCATCCATGTTTCTGCTCCAATGTGCACATCCCGCTTCAGGATCAGAATAACTTAGCGTCCCTTCGGCTCTTCGTAGTTTGTTTCTAGTTAGCATACAGGCATGTAATTCCCATCTACAAACACCAGCTTCAATACCACTTGATCCCAAAATCTTTTGCTTGAGATGTGTTAAATAATTACATGTAAAAATTGCAACTTAAACAAGAAACTTTAAATCCATAAACATAAGAAGAGGGAAGAAATTAGAATCATGCAAGAAGACACAAAATTGATATCAGAGTTCGTCCAGGAGGGAATACGTCTTTGAGGCTTGCTCAATTAGTGGGGATTCCCTCTTTCATTAAGTGGCAATAAAAATGAAAGTACAAGAATTAAATGCAAAATTACACCCTTGTACCTCCATAGCTGAAAATGCCCAAAAATTGGAGATCTATGATGAAAAAATGGACAACACCGTTGGATTCATGGCATCGAGAGGTGAAGAATCCATATAAAATTTTCCTTAATCTAACAAAGTGAAAATTTGCACCCTCTCAAAAATGGCTTAGATCATGGTTTTTCCCCCCCGTACAATGCTCATAGTTTCGCATGTCTCATACTTCATGCCTACTCTTTCCCTTCCTAGGAACACTTGTGAAATGATTGGTTTAAGTATGAAGAGCTGGGCAGACTCCCCAAGGAGCCCAATGGCTGGATTGGTTACGATCCACAATGTGGGGGAGGACGTCGGTTGGTCAAACCCTGCCTCTTGTGTATTAAGTCAAATTTTTTATTTTTATTTTTATTTTTTTAAACTGAGCCACACCTTTTTAAAACCCCAATGGATATTTATTATTAAATATGGGTAAGTTTTAGGGGGGCTAGACTCGCATCGGGTGGCCTACCCCCGATCCCTGCTGGCACCATATGTTATTTTATGGTGGTGGGTTGGGGTCGCAGGGTCACGAACATTGGCCCCACCCGTATTAATATGTGGTTATGTTGAGTATGGGCAGGGTCCATCAGGATCATGGCCACCAACCCCCATTTAATTACGCTTTTTGTTATGTCATTGGATGGGGAGGGTGAGGGTCATGGCTTGCCCTCCAAAAAATAATTTTTTCTTTATTTTAAAAACAAAACAACAATTTTCAAATCTTCTTGATTTTGACCGAAGGAGTGAAACCAACCATCCCACAAATTTTCCCAAAATCCGACTGGAGTTGGCTGGAATTCGGTGGTCGGCTTTCAAAAATATTGTTGCCTCCTTAAGCTGCCACATCACCAAGTCAACCCTGAAACTTTAACTTCTCCTAACTCCTTCATACAGACTCGGAATTGAGCGTTGTTTATGCCATTTGAATAAGAAAGACGAGATCTTCAACTTGACCCTAAGTTTGCCACATTTCTGACACTTTTATTTTTCAGCCTTTGTACTTAAGCCACTTGTACTTGGAAATTTTTGATCCACCTAGATCACTATCCTTGTAACAAATAAAGGAACAAGGATCCTCATGCCTAGGAACAAGGGTACCTGCTGTGGGCACTATCAAGGTTTAGAAGTTCAAGGTCTAATCCAAGCAAATATCTTAGGGGAATTGTAAAATCCACCCTTCATAGTATGTTTTTTAAGATCAAAATTTAGTTTGCCTCATAGTGGTGTGGTAGTGCAATAAACTAAGGGCAATGAATGAATTACAAATAAGGGTATAGTAGATCATATTTGAGGATAAAAAAAATATGAAATGTATAAGCCATGCTTGTCTTAATTATCTTTCATGTTCATCATACTCATAATGAAATCATAATTTCAACAAATTTATGGTATAGAAACAAAGAGGGACTGAGTTTTACATACCTCCCACTTTCTATTGAGACTGGAACAATTTAATAAAGGTGTTAAGGCTGAATATGTGGCACCTAAACCTTTTTATCAAATATAAGCTCCATGTACCTTCCTACTAGAGTCAATCTATTATATACCACTCAATGTATTAAATTCAGGAAATTTCCCTACAATTTTGGAAAAAATCAATGAACCGTAAACTTGGACTAACCTAGATATCAAATTGAAACTTGTCAACAAACAATAAACCTGCACAAGAGATCCTGTTTATGAAATCAAACTTGCAGCATCTCACAATTTGTTCGATTTCTTTTTAAATAAGTTCCCTTTATTTTTCTATTGAATTTGTTTTGTGCAATTTGAATGACATCCATTTCAATTGAAAAAAAGTGTATTAAATAACGAATATGGAACATGAGGCACACACACCTCCAATGGTGGAGCTCCATTGCAGGCCATCATTTTAATTGTAAGTTACATTATTATGTAACGTACAATTATTAAAGTATCAAAACGATTACTAATACAATAAATAATCATTAAAATATAATAAATAAAAAAATCATTTTTACATAGCAATAAAACATAATAAATTCTATAATACCAAGAAAACATAACACATTGGTGTGTCATTCTATTCTTAGATAGAAATAAAACTTAATAAATTTTATATCATTAATTGTGAATGAACCATTTCTCATTTGAGAATGTGAAGAGGCATCTGTTTCAGGTTTTGAATGGTTATGAATGACAATAAACATGTGGCTATATAACAATTTTCATAGTTTTATTATCTCGCTAATACTTTTATGGTGGTTCAAATAGTGGAGACCTTTTTTGGACGTTTTATAAAGCCACGAATTTAGTGATGTGAATTTAATTTTCATTAATATTCATACGTGGTCAATAGTTAACAACATGGTAAAATTTTAATTATTATTTGGTAAAACAATTATTTAAGCTAGGTTGAATCACTTGATTTAGATATGCAAGAAAGTTATGTTCATCAATCTTATTCATTGATGTAGTGGCAATGACGAAAAATATTTGAGCATCTTGTACTTTGAACCCTCCGATTGGAATTTGTGATTAGAAAAGTGATTAAAGTTGTGATTTCCAAAAAAAAATGATTAAATTTTTTATTTCCAATAGGGAACTCCTATCCACGTAATAATATAATCTTCAAATAAACCACAATAAAATGAAAAATAGGTATCGCTAGAACAAAAAAATCCAATCTTCACAGAAACCACATTTTGCAAGCCTTCCACAATGAAATCCTTCAAATAAATTTAGTGTGTTGGAGTTATATTCCTATTAAACACTTAACAATGTAGATTTTCTCTTAAACAAAAAATGGAATATGTAATTTATAGATACATATTGCACTAAATTTCAGTAGAAACATGGCTTTAGAAAGTTGCAATCTTCCTCTCTTGGATGGCTTAGTGGATCCAAACCGTATGCCCCCTATTTGTGCATGCCCTTTGAAGCATTTGTTATCCAATGCTTCTCATTCTCTCATCACTCAATTTTTTCTGTAAATTTTTAGTAACATTTGAAACACACTCTCTTGGTCATGACATTATTTTTACTGACGAGAGTAACAAATTGTATATCAAGTAAGTGGTTTCTATGTCCAATTTACTCCTAGATTTCAATAATATAATGTTCAAGCTTGCAACAATATCCATTATTCAATGTAATTGCAAGCCCATTGAACCTTGATTTGATGGTGTTTTTGTAATGCTATTATTTATTTTTAATTAATATGAACAATTCCTTTAAACTATTGGCTTAGTAAATTTATTTTAGAATGCAATAAGAAACTGAATAGGGGAGAGTTTCATTCTTACCATGTTAAATAAAGCTTTCCATATGCAATGATAGCAGGGCACAAAAGGAACTGTGTAGATAAATAATAGTATTTAGCAAAATTTCAATAGTCTATAGCCTTTTGTTATATTTTGCATCCACTAATAATTAAGTCCGAGTCCTTTGCTCATTGGCAGGGACCAGCTGCTTCACAGCTTTTAGCAATGTTTCTGTCCTTTTAAACTGAGTATATTTTCCAGCAAAGAGTGTTTTTGCTTTCACTCCTTCAAAAGATATTCTCTAGCAATTTTTTTTCTCTCCTCCTTCAAAAGAAGATGACAGTCCCTTCATCTTCTAAAGAGGCTGCCTACTTGGCACAGAGAGAAAAGAGACATGCTTCAAGTTCATCCAGAGGAAGAGAAGGCAGAAGACAAAGAAGAAACTTCAGAGAAAAGGGGGGAAGACAATCTAAAGCTCAGCAGCAAACAAATCAAGAAAAAGGTAAAACAAGTGACAAAGACAAAGGTAAACCAGTTGAATCAGCTCATTCTGTTCTAGCACATTGTAACAATGGAGTAACTGAAAACCTATTTGATGTTTCATTTACTTCATGGAGAGATGATTGGTTGCTAGATTCAGGAGCAACATGTCACATGACATTTAGAAAATATTTTTTTGAAGAATTCACTGACAAAGTTGATGGAGCATTATATTTCACAGATAAATCCAAACTCAAGCCATCAGGGCTTGGCACAGTCAGGCTTAAACTGCCTGGTCTTCCTGATCATATCCTACATGAGGTTCTATACCTCACGGAGTTGAAGAGAAACTTGCTGTCCCTGATCGAAATCCGGCAGCAAGGACACTCAGTTCACTTGTTTGATGGCAAGGCAGAGGTCAGATCAGCATCAGATCACTCACTTGTCATGGAGGGAATAGAAAAAGGGAGACTCTTGAAGCTGAAAGGTTCATCTGCCCATGCTCAAAACTTTGCATTCGATTTCACATCATGATCGGTACATTCCCATCAGAGTCTTTGCTGTGCATGCTAGATTTGGACACTTAAACTATGACGGCCAGCCTTCGTTTGTTGAAAGAAAATGGGTATTTGATGGACTTACTACTCACAGTTCCTAGAAAACCTAAGGAATGTGATGCTTGTATTCTAGGAAAGCATAGCAAACAACGATTTCATGATTCACACTCAAGAGCACATAGGAAACTTGAACTTGTTCATTCAGATTTATGTGGCCCTATGCCTATTGCTTCTTTAAATGGAAACAAATACATGATGACATTTATTGATGACTACACCAGAATGTGTTGGATTTACTTACTGAAGAATAAGTCTGATGCTTTTCAAACTTTCAAAAATTTTCATGTATGGATTGAAAATGATGCACAAACACATATTGGCTCTCTATATATGCGATAATGGAAAAGAGAATACACTTCAAACTAATTTGAAAAATTATATTCATCATGGAATCAAACATCCAAAATTGTGCCATATAATCCACATAGCAGGCAATTATGGGCGAAAGAATGAGCAGAACTATTTTAAATATGGTTAATACTGATATTTCTCAAGAATGTAAAATTGATGTTTTGGGCTGATGCAGTTCTATGTGTTGTTTACATAAAGAATAGGTATCCTTCAAGTTCAATTAGAAACAAAACTCCTTTTGAAATGTGGCATGGCCACGTTTCTTCGGTAAAGCAGTTCGGGGTCTTTGGGTCCACTTGTTATGCCTTGATACCCAAGGGTCAAAGGAACAAACTTGGTTCTAGAAGCAGAAAATGTATCTTCTTGGGGTACTCCAATACTTCCAAAGGATATCATCTCTATGATGAAGCAAATAAGAAGTTTGTGATAGCAAGAGATGTCATATTTCTTGAATCTTCCAAGAGTGACAAGGTTTTTGAGCGGTAACTTGATCCTTTGGATAGATTCACACATGCAAGTCTTTCCAAGAATTTGATAATGTGATTCCACATCTTGGAGGGGGGATTAGGATATTGGAATCAGCTGACGGAATCATGTCATAAGAACACTCTCTCCCCCACATGAAGAAACAACCACGGATGATACATTGAATGATGTGATTGACATAATTGGGAGATTGAATCTTGAATCAATCCCAACTCAGTCAAATGAGCAGCTTGGGCCATGTCAGAAAGGTCCTCCCAAATGGCTGACAAAGACACTGGAGAATGTTCATCCTGATGAGGTTAGAAAAATAGGAACAAGAAGTTCCACTAAACAAATCGAAGGTGATGTAGATAATTATGATTCTCCTGTTGATATGGATATTGCTTATAACTGTGAATTGATTTTGTCTACAGATCATGAACCAACTTCCTTCAAATAAGTCGCTTCTCATGATGAATGGAAAGAAGCGATGCAAAAGGAGTATGATGCCTTGATAAATAATGGCACTTGGAATCTGGTTGATCCGCCTTTGGGGACAAAACAAATTGGCTGTAAGTGGGTCTACAAGAACAAGTATAAAGCAGATGGCTCACTTGACAAGCACAAGTCCAGGCTTGTGGCAAAAGGTTTTGCACAAAAAGAAGGAATCGATTATGAAGAAACTTTTTCTCCCACAACAAAATGGACCACCATCCGGACTCTCTTTGCCCTAGCAACTCAAAATGGATGGAAAGTCCATCAGATGGATGTAAAAACTGCCTTTTTGAATGGAGATCTAAAAGAGAAAGTTTATATGTCCCATCCAGAAGGATTTTTTGTAAAGGGTCAAGAAAACAAAGTTTGCAAGCTTATAAAATCCTTGTATGGCCTCAAGAAAGCACCACGAGCCTAGTATGAGAAATTAACCGAGCATCTTCTGAAACTTGACTTCAAACATTTTGATCTTGATGATGCAACTTTGTTTGTTAAGAAAGTTGGAAAAACCGATTGTATATCTTGTGAGTATATGTAAATGATCTTTTGATAACAGGAAACAATGAGAGATATATTGCATCCATGAAGAAAGAGTTGAAGAAAGGTTTTGAAATGACTGATTTGTGTCATGTTCATTACTATTTGGGTATTGAAGTAATTCAACATCCTAAATTCATATTTCTTTCTCAAAATAAGTACATTGGAGTTCTCTTGAACAAGTTTGGCATGGATGACTGTAATCCCTTAACCACTCCAATGGAACAAAACTTGAAGCTCACATTTATTGAAGGGAAGGAATTTGAGGATGCAACTAAGTATAGGCAGGCTTGTAGGAAGTCTTATCTGCTGACCACCACCCGGACCTGACATTTCATTTTTTGTTGGAATCCTCTCAAGGTTCATGCAAAAACCTTGTGAATGACATTGGTCTGCTGCAAAAAGAGTGCTAAGGTACTTGAAGGGGACTCAAGACTTTGGAATCAAATATACACAGGTAGGCGACTTCAGCTTGATCGGAGACTCTGATTTAGACTTTGATGGAAAAAAAGAAACAGTGGTGTCTACTATAGGTTACACCATGAGTCTTGGATCAGGAGCTGTCTCATGGAGATCACACAAACAGTCAGTTCCAGAAGATTCCACGACCGAGGCAGAATATGTGGCAGCAGCTGAAGCAACAAAGGAAATTGTGTGGCTCCGGAAAATCCTAGAAGATTTGCAGATGAAACAAATGTATTCCACTCCACTCATGATCGACAACACTTCTGCAATAAAGTTGGCCAAGAACCCAAAGTTTCATGATTGAACAAAGCACATCAATACAAAGTACCATTTAATTCGACATTATGTTAAGGCCAAAACCATCCATCTACATCATTGTTCCACAAATGAGCAAACTGCTGACATCTTCACCAAAACACTTAAGATAAAAGTTTGAAAAGTTCAGATCGATGCTTGGGCTCACCAACATTCCTTCGAATTAAAAGGGGGAATGTTGACACCTAATCCTATGGGATGGGTGTGGATATGTAATTTTATTATATAAATAATAGTAGGAAATAAGGAAGGCCAAGAGTCATTGGGAGATGAATCCCAATAGCTTCACCTTCATGTATAAATACATATGCATTCTTCAGCTAATACACATTCTGATTTAAAGAATTACCTCCTAGTTTGACATTAACTTTATCTTCTTCTTTATAAGAGGATTTTGTAAGATAAGTATTACGCAAAGGTTGCCAAAATATACGAAACTTAATAATTTTTAAGAATATATTTGATTAAAATTTTCCCTTGACCATGTTATACGAAGAAAACAATCCAATGAGCTTTAGTCATAATTGTTTGTGGCAACTAGTTGCTATGCTACTACTGTGGAGTAAGTGTTCTGCTAAAGGCTTCCAATCCAATTTAAGACCCTCACATATGAACATAATACATTCTTCTTTGTACTAAACAATCCTAATATACATATTTTTTATCAACTTAACCCAAGCGATTTGGAAACCCTTAGGATTATGGGCTGATTTATACACAAGCCATAGATTATTTGGCGAAGGATTCCATTACGGTGTCATCTTTGCCACGCGGATGATGACATTTGATGAAGAAATCACTACAAGAAAAAGCACATTGGTGAGGGTCATGCTTGTGACGGACCTTTAAGGTCCACCACCAATGTCACATATGGTGATGGTCCTTAAAAAAGCGTCATTGTAAGTGTATATAGTGATGGTCCTTTAAGGTTCGTCACTAAAGCCATTTTCAATGACACTTTTGGTGAGGTTCGGTAAAGTCCCATCACTAATTCTCTCTTTGGTGACACTTCTAGTGACGAACTTTTAATGACCCTACGATACTCCTTTTGTTACTTTTAGTGACGGTCGAAAAATGTTCGTCATCATTGATCATTAAAAAAACCGTCCACTTGTAAGTGTATATAGTGATGTTCCTTTATGGTAGTCACCAAAGACATTTTCAACGACACTTTTGGTGAGGGTCGTTAAAGGCCCATCACTAATTCTCTCTTCGGTGACACTTCTAGTGACGAAATTTTAATGACCCTCACCAATACTCTTTTAGTTACTTTTGGTGACGGTCAAAAAATATTCATCATCATTGATCATTCCAATGAGTTTTTGATAACGCTATGTGTCCGTTAATATAGTTTTTGTCAAAAAGTAACAATTTAATACCATTATTTTGGAGTATTTTTTATAATATGTCCAAGGCCATAGTGGTTAGGTTCAGTCAATTTTTTAATAAGTAATTAGTGTGTATCATTTCCCTCAAGTAATGACTATTCGAATAGAGATTTCCTATGAGTCAACACATGCTTCAATCTATTAAGTTTATTATCTAGCAAATTCCCTTTAGATAAAGTTCCACTATTGTGTTTAGGAAATATATTATTTAATACCTAACCAAGCTCTCAAAAATCTATTAATGAGAAATACCTAACAATCCTCAATAATCTAGGTATACCTTAAACTAATGCTTTGGCACACACTAACATTTCTTAGCACCCCACATATCTTGGAACATCTTTGTACCTAGAACAGCTTGTGATGACACTGACACCCAAGCACATGGTGGCATGCGCTAGCACAGCATGGAGCTCTCCTAGAATCTATTATCATGTTGCATATAATACTTAGCATGCCCTGGAACACCTTGGTCGAATGCATTGACATACATTAGCACTTGGCACACAATGCCGGTTGGCATGTATTGAGACCTATTAGTGTGCCTAGCATGCCCCTTTTCAAAAGATAAAGTCCTGACTTATTAACCCTCTTATTGGTTCTTCCTTTTGTTGCCTTGATGTTGAGATTGCAACAAGATGATGGGCTTAGTGGAAAGAAGTCGCCTTCACTAAGTGGGCCCACATGCTATTTTTTGGCGCAAAGCCTATTTTTACACTATGTCTATTTTTAGACATATGGATCATGTTCGATAAGTTGCATGATGGTATTTGTGGATGGTTGGTCAAGTCGGAAAAAAATAGATGGACTTCCATTTTTAGACATATTGGGCGGAATCTATTTTTAGATTGCCGATCTAAAAGTAGATATGTCGAATATTATTAGCTCTTAATAATATTTGGACTATAAACCTTATCTTATTCTCTTGGAGCACTTCAGTTAAGTGCACAGATGTGGCACAAGAGATGACGGAAGGAATTATGCTATTTCTGAGGGTTAAGTGGAGCTATTGCATGGAGACTTTAGCTATAACTCATGTGAGAGAGTTTGGTGGAGTTGATTGAGGAAGTTAATGGAGTTGTGTTCAGTTTAACTGAGTTAAACATAGTTGAGCTAGTTGTATCTAGTCTAACTAATTGATACACTAGTGAGAGTGGTGTCAATTAATTATTAATTAATTCACTAATTATAAAATAATTTATCAACTAAAGAATACATCAGTTAACTTCAATGCATGGATAGTTTCAGTGGAGACCAGTGAAGAGGTAGGTGAAAGAGTTTGGTTGACTATCAGTTGTGACTATACGGTTGCTATTTGCAACACACAGATAGGTGGAGTAAGCCCATGAGGATTGCGCAGTTCAGGCTGGTGGTTTATCTATATAAAGAGGCCATCCCATAGCATTAAAACACGCAATAGAGGCTATCAGTGGCAAAAGGAATTGGAGCATGTGTTTTGCTAGATCTAGCTTGATAGTGTGTAGCAATTGAGGGTGTGCATGAGAGCTTGTGAGGAGCTTTTGTACTATGATTGTTACATGATCTCCATGAAATATAATATACGGATAGTTGGGGTTTTCAGCTTTAAGCTTTCCCATTAAATACTGTGTTCATATGTGTGATTGTTTGTGGTTTTAATGTGTTCATGCAATTGATTTTATTTCCGCATGTAATGATCAATGGTAGAAGAGATTCTGTATTGTGCATGAAGATAAAATAATGTGTGATCAGGAGAATCTTAGTGGATAACATATCATTTATTCAAATTTCTACATGGTATCAAAGGGATATTGATCATTGGAGCAATTGCAAAGCATTGAAGCGGTTGAGTTTTGTGCTAGTGGAATTCGAAATTGCTACAATGATTTCTTGATGTCGAAGTTGAGATGTCTTTCAACGGATTGCGATTTGAGTATGCCCTTGAGGGAAATCGAATTATATTGCATGGAAGGACAAGATGGAGGTGGTTCTGAATGACAATGGGTTGAAGGAGTTCATAGATGCAGAAATTCCAAAACCTACTTCTAGTGATGCTGCTGTACTTGACACATGGTGAAAGAAGGTAGCAAGGTGTCGAAGGATTCTGTTGGAAGGTGTGACGTATCACATAGTATCCAGCCTTCATGGTAAATCTTCTCCATTCTTGATGTGGAAAGCTTTGACATATTTGTTCCAAAGCAAGAGTGACCAGAGGAAGTTGGCGCTCAAGGATAAACTCATAAACATGGGAGAAAAGCGACGGTATGCCCAAGTACCTCACAGAGATTTCATCCCAATCCCCAAGGATGAGCGGGGAAGTGTGGGGGTTACTGTAGATGAAGAGGACTTGGTGAGATTGGCTCTCCTTGGGCTTCCAAAGAGTTGGAATTCCTACGAGGACTCTGTTAATGGTCGGGAGAAATTGCCGGGATGGGAGCGACTTTGGTCGGATCTTGTGTAGGAGGAGATAAGGCAGAGTACCAGGGATGGATCTTCATCGAAGAATGTGATGAAGAAAATTGCGCTTTGGCTGCCAAAGAAAAGAAGGAGAAGAGCAAGAAAGCTTCTCAGTCTGGTGCGAAAGGCAAGAAGCAAGACATGTCCAAGGTGAAGTGCTTTCACTGTCACCAGCACGGACATTATGCCACAAATTGTCCGCAGAAGAAGAAAAATAAGCATGCTGCTGGATCTGCAGCGGGAGAGGCCTTAGCCTCGCAGTTTGAGCTATATTTTTCACTGATCGCATGCTTAGTCTCAAGTGTGATGGGATCAGTATGGTTCTTGGACAGTGGTGTGTCTTTTCACATGACGGGAGATCGAGATTTGTTTTCAGATCTGGATGAGAAGGATCTTGGAGTGCACATCGAGATGGGAAATGATGGTAGATACAGTGCGACCGATATCGGTACCATTTCCTTTGAGAGGGAGTCTAGTAAACCCTTCGTATTGAAGGAAGTGATGCATGTTCTAGGATTGAAGAAGAATCTGATCTCTGTGGCGATGTTGGAAGACAAGGGGTATGATGTTGTCTTCAGCGAGGGAAAGGCTTTCTGCACGGATAGTGCTTGGTGAGGACTTGGGAGGATAGGGGTTTGAGTTAAGAACCTTTATCAATTGCAGGTAGATGGCTGCGCAGCAATGGCAGGCAAGGCAGAAGGAGTGGTGAACCGGGATGACGGTGAGTTGTGGCACCGGAGATTGGGCCACCTTCACCATGGAGCTTTGAAGATACTACAACAGATTTCTACTGGGCTTCCTAAGAGTACTCTTGCACAGTTAGATCAGTGCAAGGGATGTACCTTGGGAAAATTTTTGAAAGCCACCTTTCACGAGAAGGATAGTCACGCCACGACGATCCTTGTTAGAATTCACACATACGTGTGTGGACCTTTCTCAGCTGCTTCGACATCAAAGCACAGGTATTATGTGATATTTGTTGATGATTTTTCTCGTAAGTGTTGGATCTTCTTCATGTAGAAGAATAGCGAGACATACTAAAAGTTTTGTGAGTTCAAGGCACTGGTTGAGAAAAAATCGGGGAAGCAGGTGAAGGCTCTAAGGAGCGACAATGGTGGTGAATTCATCTCTGGTGAATTCAATGACTTTTGCAGCGCAGAAGGAATTCGAAGAGAGCTCATAGCACCCCATAACCCACAGAAGAATGGGGTTGCTGAGCGGAAGAACAGAATGATCGTGGGTGCTGCACAGGCGATGTTGCATGATCAGGGCCTTCTCATACACTTGTGGGTTGAGGCATGCAATACTGCGGTTTATGTGCAAAACCGTTGTCCTCATAGGATACTTGGCATGAGTACACCCGAGGAGGCGTTTTCTGGTAAGAAGCCCGATATTTCCCATTTGAGGATTTTTGGTTCACCTGTTTACATTCATGTGACGAAGGATGTCAGGAAGAAGCTGGAGCCGACTGCAGAGGTTGGGATATTTTTGGGGTACATGCGATGGCCCACAACTATCGTGTGTATTTTTCAGATAGTTGCAATACTGTTGTGCGACGGGATATCAAATTTCAGGAGGAGAAAGCCATGCAGTGTTTTCTTGAGAGGGAGCCACACTTGCATGCAGATGAGGAGCTATTAGTTCTTAAGGATGAGCTTCCAGATGTGGATCAGCCACAAGAGGAATTTCATGGAGTGGAAGAGACCACTCATGTAGCGCCAACCATCAGAGGGCGGAAGGCACTAGAAAGGCCCGAGACGAAGGTAAACACAAGGTGCGAAGGTTGTAGGTACACCTACATCACAGCGCAGACAGAGACAGTCACCTGACCGATTTACTGGATACATGGCTCTGATGAGCAAGTGTATCGTGACGAAGCCATCCTCTTTCGAGGAAGCTGTGGAGGATCCCGCATGGGTAGATGCCATGGTGGAAGAGTATGATTCGATTGTCAGAAACAGTGCATGGGAGATTGTCCCGAGACCGGAGGGGAAATCGGTGGTGGGTTCGAGATGGATCTACAAAGTGAAGCAACCAGCTGACGGGAGTGTGGAGAAGTACAAGGCAAGATTTTTTTGCCCGAGGCTTTTCATAGATATAGGGGATCGATTATGAGGAGACCTTTTCACCTGTCGCAAGGTATTCTTCCATACAGACGATTCTAGCTCTCTCAGTGCAGATGGGGTGGCACATTCATCGGATGGATGTGAAGATTGTGTTCCTCAACGGAGTCATTGAGGAGGAGGTGTACATAGAGCAGCCTGAAGGATTCGAAATCTTTAGCAGCGAGTCGCATGTGTGCAGGCTCAAAAGAGCATTCTATGGGCTGAAAGAAGCACCTCGTGCTTGGTACACATGGATAGAAAGTTATTTCATCGGACTTGGTTTCACCAAGAGTGAGGCGGATCTGAACCTATACCAGATTGTGGTGGAGGGTAAGTTGTGATCATTGTACTTTATGTAGATGATTTTATTTTGACGGGTGATGAGCTGACCGATACACTCATGCAAAGTGATCTTGCAAAGGAGTTTGAGATGAAGGACTTGGGCCTCCTTCATTATTTCTGGGATTAAAATTTGGCGACGATGTAATTGAATTTGTTTGTTTCTCAAGGCAAGTATACTCGGGAGATATTGGAGAAGTTCAACATGCATGGCTGCAAGCTTTGTTGATACTCCTCTTCATTGGTTGGAGGAAGGAGGATCCTACTTCAGCGGAGGTAGTGGATGCCACTGTCTATCGACAGTTGGTGGGGTCTCTTATGTATCTGGTTAATACACGACCCGATATATGCTATGCAGTGAACCAGCTTTCGCAAGCTATGGTTAAAAGCCTACCAAGCTCTTTTGGGCGGGGGCGCATGTTGAGATATCTCGAGGAGACACATCGAGAGATGGATTATGGTACGAACCGATCGGATGCAGTTGGGCAGGGAGCCCAACGGACAAAAAGAGCACATCTGGAGGGATTTTCAGTATCAGGTCGATAGCAGTTTCTTGGTACAGCAGGAAGCAGAGATCCGTGGCACTCAGTTCAGCAGAGGCCGAGTATATGGCAGCAATTTTGGCTGCATGAGAGGCTATATGGATGAGGAAGATCCTAGTCAGGTTGTTCGGTTCATACTTAGAGCCTATTATGATTTATTGTGATAATCAGAGTTGCATCAAAATCTCGGTTAATCTAGTATTTCATGATAGATCTAAACACATTGACATCTGGAATCATCATATCATAGATTGTGTGTAGCGGAAGGTCATGTTACTTTCATACATTCCCACGGAGGATCAGGATGCTGATATCTTGACGAAGGCACTCACCAGCAGCAAATTCGAATACCACAGGGGCAGGATAGGGTTTGCAGATAATCCTTATCTTGTTGAGAGGGAGTGTTGAGATTGCAACAATATGATGAGCTTAGTGGAAAGAAGTCGCCTTCACTAAGTGGGCCCGCAAGCTATTTTTGGCGCAAAGTCTATTTTTAGACTATGTCTATTTTTAGACATTTGGATCATGTTCTATAAGTTGCAGGATGCTATTTTTGGATGGTTGGTCAAGTCGGAAAAAAATAGATGGACTTCTATTTTTAGACATATTGGGCGGAATCTATTTTTAGATTTCCAGTCTAAAAAGAGATATGTCGAATATTATTAGCTCTTAATAATATTTGGACTCTAAACATTATCTTATTCTCTTGGAGCACTTTAGTTAAGTGCACATATGTGGCACAGGAGCTGACAGAAGGAATTACGCTATTCCTAAGGGTTATGTGGAGATATTTCATGAAGACTTCAGTTAGAACTCATGTGACAGAGTTTGGTGGAGTTGATTGAGGAAGTTAGTGGAGTTGTATTCAGTTTAACTAATCTAAACATAGTTGAGCTATTTGTATCTAGTTTAACTAATTGATACAATTAGTTAGAGTGGTGTGAATTAATTATTAATTAATTCACTAATTATAAACTCATTTATCAACTAAATAATGCATCAGTTAACTTTAGTGCATGGACAGTTTCAGTGGAGACCAGTGCAGAAATAGGTGAAAGAGCAGGTTAACTATCAGTTGTGACTATACAGTTTCTATTTGCAACACACGGATAGGTGGAGAAGCCCATGAGGATTGTGCAGTACAAGCCAGGTGGTTTATATTATTTAATGAGCCATCCCATATCATTGAAAACACAATAGAGGCTGGCTATCAAGTGGCAAAAGATTGGAGCATGTGTTTTGCTAGATATAGCTTGATAGTGTGTAGCAATTGAGGGTGTGCATGAGAGCTTGTGAGGAGCTTTTGTACTATGATTGTTACATGATCTCCATGACATATAATATACGGATAGTTGGGGTTTTAAGCTTTAAGCTTTCCCATTAAATACTGTGTTCATATGTGTGATTGTTTGTGGTTTTAATGTATGCATGCAATTGATTTTATTTCCGCATGTAATGATCAATGGTAGAAGAGATTTTGAATTATGCATGAAGCTAAAATAGTGTGTGATCAGGAGAATCTCGGTGAAGAATATATCAGTTATTCAAATTTCTACACTTGACACATATTGACATACCCTGGCACCCTGCGCCACATCCTTAGCACCTAGCATGTATTGGCATATCTTGGCACTATTAATTGGCACATGATATAATTAGCACACCCTGGAACTCCCAAGAACACTTTGGGAACTCTTGACATGCCTTGATATTCCCTAGCATGCCTTACCAATGCTTAGCATACCTTGTTACTCCCTCCTTGGCATGACAACTAACACTCATTAACACTAGTCTCTGGCAGTACACGTTCCTCATATTCATTAACTTCCATGAATTTTTACCTAGTTCTCCCTTGATGTTTTTTTCCTAATACTCCTTAACACTCATCAACATGCATTATCACTCTCTAGCACACCTTAGCACTCTTCAACATTCCCTTCCACTTCATAACATGCATAACATTAGTCCCTGACACATATTGGCGCTTGGCACATGTTGGCGCTTGGAAAGTCTTAGCATGTATGGAATACGTTAAGATGCATTGGTATGATTTGGCATGGTTTAATATTAAATTTATTTGTTATGATCAATTGTTGGAAAGTAGATGAGAAACAACAGAGGAATACTTGGCACTTAGAATGCACTAAGACTTTGCACTTGGCACCTATTGCCACCTAGTGTTGGTGTGCCTAGCATGCCCCTCTTGGAAAAGGTAAATTGATGACTTATTAACCCTCTTATGTGTTAATTTCCTTGTAGTTTAAATTTTTTCTCCATTTTTTTGTCTTGACAGTCCCTAACACACATTGACACACCCTTGCACATCTTGGCATGCCTTATCACTTGGCACATCTTAGCATGTTTGAAATGTATTCCCACTATCTGGCACATCAAGGGGGTGAAGAGAGATGTAGTCCTAAAGTAGGTCGAGTACGAGGGCTGAGTAAGGGTTTTTAAAGGGAGGCATGATCATCCTCCAAGAGTAAGATCATCATGTGAGGGTTTCGAAGAATGTTGCATACCTTAATGGTCAGTTTGCACTAGGAAGTAGGATGGCATATTTTTGCTTCTCTTCTGGTAGATCAAGCTTAAGGGAGGTTTCTCATGAGAATCTGGGCATGTGATTTCAATGGTGTCTTTGTGTGAAGGCCACATCAAATTCTGAAATGTTGAAATTTGCAACAAGAAACAGTGAGATTGGAAACCAGAAAGGATACAAGTGATACCAAACACGATTCATGGATAAGGTTATAATCGATACCAAGCAAAAATTCATTCTGGAAGCTTAGTTCAAAGATAAGCAGCAAGTCTTCTTGCATGGTGTAGGGAGGTAATAATTGATACCAAAGATTAATACAATCTTAAAGCTTAGGTGAAGGGATTGTAAGTTGACAAAGAAGGCTCCACGTAAAGAGTGAGTGGCTCTCGTTTTTGGATCTCGTTGTGTAAAAGCAGATTATCAGTGAGCAAATTTTAGAATTAGGAGAAGCCACCACTGCTCTGTAATAATGCGGGTCAAATCCGAGGTAAGTTTTCCATCAGCCTGATCGTGGAATGAAGAAAGCAATGGTTATTGAACAATTATTGGAGGGAGAAGCCATGTCTGATCGGACCCATCTCTGTGGCTACCTTCTTTTCTTAAGAACAGGATACGTATTGACGACTCGCTCTGAGTATCTATCATCAGGTGTGATCGCTCCGAGTACAGTCACAGTAGATATTACTATTACAACTGGAGCTGGCAGAGGAGGCGCGCTACGCACAAGGGGCACGCTACGCATTGGGCTTCACAGGCCCGTGTAAATTAGCACGTGCGCTACGCACATGCTGCGCGCAGCGCACTGGGTAAGTGCGCTACGCGTATAATCTCAGGGCCAGAAAATTTCTCTCCTTTGCTCAGATCCGTGCCAAGTTACTTCATTTGCCTGCAATGTGTTCAATTCATTGCTTGATGACTTGCCTCTACCAGCAAATGAGGTGTCGTCATCAGTCTTGGTTGCAACATATTCTCCTCCTGCTGCACAAAATGCTAAAACTCTGCTTGGAAGCTCCAAATCAAGCATGCCTTACGATATGGAGAAAAGATTGTTAATTCTCATTGCTTCTGAGAGCCCTGGTCTTCAGGTTTGTGATCCAAATGGTCATTGGTATCTCGCAGATAATGGATTTGGTCCTGGGGATATTTTTTTGTTAACAGGTAGGGCACTTGGCCATGCCACTACTGGTCTTCGTCATGCTACTTCATTTCGAGTAATTCCTGATTTATCTTCAGGTGCTGGGATGGGTGGAACGACATCGTTGGCTTTTAGGCTTATGCTGCAAAACAATGCAATATTAAATTGTTCTCCAATAGCAGAAGCCGACCATGTTATACCCCAGAGCTATGTGCCAATCACTGTGAGCCAGTTTATGGATGATTTGACAGCTGAAGAGACTAGAATGAGCAATGGTTCAGACAACACTTTGGAAAATAGGAGTCGTGCCATTATTACGGAGTGTTTTGTCAGATCCATTGTTTGGTGCTTATCTGGAGGATGCTCTTGTTGCTCGGTGTGGACATTCATTTGGTGGTGCCATGCTGAGGAAAATTTATGAAACATCAAGATGTACAACATGTGGGACAAACGTAGAGGTGACATCGTTGTTTCCTAGTCATAGTGAGCTTTCTAAATTGAATGAAACTGCAGTTGTGAAAAATGGAAGGAACCACCTAAAGCTAAGACAGTGAACAGAGTGAGGGATTTAGTTGATCAGCAATTTGGCCAAAATCTTCACTTTTTCTGGGGAATCTTTGCAACAAAGAGGATGTAGAGGAGGTTTTTTTTTTTTTTAAATTGGCCAAAGTCGATGCTGTTTGCTGGATTGAAGGCTGTTGGTGAAAGTCAACAACCGCAAAGCTAAAATTAAACAAAGATATCAACTACAGCAGAAGAATAGGATTCGATTTCCTATTTATGACTCCAGATTTCCTAATTCAAATGGTCTAAGTTCCAGATGTTGCCTATTCATCGGTCATCAAGCAGATTCAAGTAGAAAAAAGAGCGCTATTCTATCTTCAGAAAAGCGGATTGGCTTTTAGTCTTGTTTGTTTAATGATGATAAAACAAATCCCTTATTTTGATCGATTGGTTTTTTCAGAGTTGGGTTTTATTTATTGTATTGTAAATCAATTGTAGAGGAGAGTTCTAAAAAGCTGTGGGAGGAAATAACCCAGCACTATCATTGTACAGTTTGACAGAGGAGTAATTAAGTGGTGCAGCTTTGTTTCATCAGATTCTTGTGGCATAAAGTTTAGCATATGTTTCTTCTACTGTTTCATATGTAATCTCGTAATGTTTACATTTCATTCATAATCAGTTCACTGGATGCTTTTGCAGTAAGATAGGTAGAATCCAATTTATTTGCTCTTCCTTGAAGGAGCGTTCAGGATTTGTGTATTTTCTTCTGTCTGAAAGGGATTCATTGTTAAATGCCCTTTTCAGCTTTCTTAAGCAATCTTTACATTCCATTTAATTTCAAATTAATTTTTAAACTTCACTCCTACCTCGCCTTATGGAATAATCTGTGCCTTTGATTAAATCTCTGCTCACGCTGTTCTTGATCCCACACTGCCCAGAAAATTCATCCATTTATCAAAAACCCAAAAAAATCAAAATCAAACTTTCCTACCTCTTTACTAGCCTAAAATCAATATTCATTGTTCATTATAAGTCATCTCAGCCCCTCTGAAAACCTTTTGCCGAGATAGACCCGGAGAGAGCCCTCTCCTGTCCTCGTAGGGCTAGCTACGAGGCTGAGCGTGGTTTGATGTAGCCTTGAGTTTTACCTTATTTCAGCCTAAGGTAGATTTGAGCGCTAACACCTACCTTGGACTTGAGATGAAGGACAAGAAAATTATGTTCCTACCAATGGCACTTGAGATGAAGGACAAGAAAAAACAATTCGGAGAAATTCATAACTTCTAAATCTTCTGAAAACCCTAAGAAAGCCATAATACATTGCATGTCTTTCTCTGATCTCTAGGATGAAAGGGAAACCAAACTCAAAGCTAGACAACGTACATACATTGAAGATGGACTCAATTTTAGAAACTATCATTTAAAAAGAGGTTAGCTCTACCCCAAAATGACAGTCCCTCCTCCAATACCTTGCCACAACTTCCATAATTGTCAAATTTTACAATAATAGAACCTCTAAGTACAAGCTTACCATATACTTAGAACTTAGGTTGGAATTTATTTGATTCTTGAACTCTTTAGATGATGACTGAAGATCATTAAATATATAGATTGAAGCATTTGCTTGTAGTTATTGATGAACTTGTTAACCATCCATAGAGGAATACTTCACTCAGACATGTACTTGATTTTGTCCACAACGAAAGAATCCTACTATGTTTTTGGTATATTCGACAAGACTACATCTTTAAAGTAATGAAGATTTAATTATTAATGTTTGAAAATCCTTTAAGAGATGGAGACAATCAAATTCACATAGGAGGAGGTATTCCCTTTGTGTAGCGAACCTCCATGGAGAGAAAGCAATAAATGCAAGATTAACCTATTGTTTATGTGATAATTAGGGAATGTATATCCATTCTCTCAAAGATTAGTCTTAGATAAAGAGAAATAATCTCCTATTTATTCTAAATAACCCTTAACGCTATTTATAGAATACTTTCTCACCATCACAATCACAATAGTCATTTTTTTAAGAAAAAAATTACAACAAAACTTTAAATATACAAATAAATAACTTCCATACGTGAAGGTGAAAGCATATTTAAAACAAGTTTAAAGTAAATTAGAATATAATATAGAAAAATTAACAAAAAAATTTGATAAAACATTAATTTAAATAATTTTCTTTGACATAAATATATTATTAAAAACTACAAATTAACATTAATAAATAAATAATTTATATAAAACCCCACTTTAATAATGAATAATTACTTAATTTATAATTAAATTATACAAAATCTTAATGTATATTGATTCAATGTGACTTAAAGAAATGACATAAGCCATTATAATTATCCCACCCTCTTGTTCCATTTATTTTTCCAAATTAAAAATTAAATCATTTGACTCAAATACGAAAATACAAATATATGGCGCCTCATTTTGCCGCTATTGCATTATCCCTCTTCCTGCCCTGAAACGAGCTCACGCGCTGAAACGAGCGCTTTTGTACAATACCGGTATGCAATTGCTCTGGCATAATCTTGGGAGGGCACGAAGCTCTTCATGTGGTTCATGAAATCTCATGTGACCTAGAGCATTTGTGTGGATAACGTGACCCGGGAGCTAGTTAGCAGGCTAGATCTCAGAGAGACCCGAGTGCGTTTGTGGGTTTGAAATTGAGTTAGGATTGTAGACAGACGAGACAGCAGCGGAAGAAGCAGAATGGCATTTGGGCGTCACCATGTATGGTTATTGCTGCTATTATTATCATCTACATGTTGGATGGGATGCTCGTCCACTCTTTCATAGCACGGAGGCGAAGACTCCTATTATCACCGAACGCTACCTATTGTAGAGCCAGATTCCGGGCATACAAAACTAAATCTGGCAAAGGAAGGGCTAGATGCAATTTCGAAGTTAGAAACTCCCCGAGACCCCAGTTCTCTTCATGAACGATTTCCAACAGATCATTTGCGTTTCTTCACCGTCAAAACGAGTTCAGAAAAGGTATTTTTCTGCAAGAGTGCTTAAATTGCAAAATCCCATAATTTTTTTTGTGGCTGTCACGAATCCTGTATGCTCTGTCTTGGAGAAAATTCATTAAACAAGCCAGTGTATTCTACTCTGAACTAAATTTGTCGAAATAGGTCTTGCTCAAAACACTGTTATTGCAGTTTCAATTATTCTAAGCTTTCAATGGAAAAGTTTAACCCTATTTTGGCTTATAGAGAATATCTCATAAGCTAAGGCTCTCTATAAATGGACTAGAGGAGGTTGTGCTCAAAAATTTGTTTAAAAAAACGACAGAGTTTGCGAATAAATTCATTGAGTTAAAGGATGGGGATTCTGATACATTTCGAGTAATTTGATTGAATGATTTCTCTTTCTGTTCTGCACATTTCAAATTTTTGGGAGAATGGACATTCATTATTATGGTATTTGACGGTATTCTATTAAAATTACACAGAGGATGATAGAAAGTTAGGGCTTTTAGAGGCTGGGCGTACAGAATGCCAAAATCTTTACAGGTTTTTGTGAGATTTTTAAGACTGTCAAATAGGATAGAACATTAGGGCTTTCACTAAGCCAAGAAGGCTAATGTCACATTCTTTAAAGATTTACTTAAGAGTTACGAGACTGAACATTTTTGATGTTCAGGTGGTTCATAGATATCTTCAAGTGGTTTCTATTTGTATGGAACAAACAGTTTCTGTTTGTATGCAACCAAGAATTTGATACATCAACTGAAATATTATGCTTTAATAGGTTTTCCCTTTCAGATCATCTTTGTGTAATAGAATACAATCTTTAATGCTCTTTAGTGTATGGATAAGTCAAAACTAATGGATCAAGAAGCAGTGACTATAGAAAAAGTTAGTAATGGAGGGAAACGTTATCCTTCACAAGATAACAACGTAGAGGTACTTTTTTGCTGTTTTGGCCAGAATAGGCCATCCAAGTAGGCCTTAGAAGTTATAGAGAGAAGCTCTTTGTTTTCTTTTACAACGGCTGAAGTGGAAAATTGTTGCCACATTCTGGGGTCACCTCTGTCCATTATAGAAGGAGGTCTTGTAACCTTCTCCGAGTTGACAGTTTCTCTCTAAGAAAGTTTTTATGGCAAACCAATGTTCTATTGAAGGTTTAATCATACAAAGGATGCGTAAAATGAAACTCCTTTAGTGAGTCCAAGAAAAAGATCTGGCGAAGAATTGGTGCAAAATGATACCTGTAGAAGAGCCGACAAAGTTCCAAAATTAGAGCCAACTTCACCAATTAAAAACTGCAAACAACCTGGAATCCTATCTTCAGGACGAGATTGTTTGAAGCACCCCTAAAATTCAAGTATGTTGTTACTGTGCTACCTTTCTATAGACTGGAATTATTTCTTTTATTTAGTCCTGGTTCAAACATTTGAAAGATAGACTTGATTTTTCATCCAATTGATTATGAGACTTTGTACTCAAGGTCATGAGAAAAAAAATCCAATACTTTTCAGCTAGTCAAGCATAAGTTCTTGAAAGTTAAATAGTAACTGTCTCTATCTAGTTTCCCACTGTGCAGCGGGCATATCGCTGATTTTAGCAAGCCTTAGCATTTTCTTCTCTAACTGCATAAGGAAGCAAATTTCTGAACTCTTCCCTGACACACATGAAAGTCAGATGCAGTTTCGGCAATGGTATTCGCAAATTATAAGAAATTATTGTACAAGAACCTTCTTACAGTCCTTGCTTCTCAATGCCAAGC
>JAXQQM020068852.1:0-74916 GCA_034641835.2 Pinus albicaulis | reverse complement strand
GTCCTCTTAATCAACTTAAGGTATTGATTCTCTCACTCATCTACATTAGAAGATGTAAAAAGACGATTTTAGGTTTTAGAGTAAACCTCCCACGTTGTCTAGTATCTACACTTATATCTCCCTATATTTGATTTCAGAATGACCTAAATGATTTGATTGGTTGCATGACAGGAATTCTGAATTGTTTATACAATTTCAATTATTGAATCGACCTAGAATTGTTTATGCAATTTCTCAAATACCATTTTTCCTTTTAAATGTTGACATAATCCTATCACCTTATTAGCTTTTCATTTCTCTTTTATACAAAATTTTATCAAACACTCCCACGAACATCAAATTATCAAATTATCATGCTAATGCCAGCATGAAGGTAAATCCAAGCATATCACCTTATCAATTTTACTTTTTAAAACATTGTATTGTTTTGCATAAACATATAATGTTCTTGAGTGCCATTCATCAAAAACATTTTTGTCGTATTTTTTTCACCTAGAAATTTGTTTCATTTACACCTAGAAAATTCAACTCCTTCAAAGTCCTTATGTTGAAAAATATTAGAATTTTAGTAAAAATTTGTAGCATACCACCTAGTTCACCTAGTATATGTCTCATAGGTTATTTATTTTTTTCAATGATGACATGCTTTCATACTATCATGTCCCAAATTAATTGGTTTTCTTCAATTATGGAGATTTTTCCCTTTGAAATTTCAAGTCTAGAAAAGAGTAGTTAATGTGAATATTATATTTTGAATTTTGGAAAAATGTGAATATTATATTTTGAATTTTGTTTTTTTTCCAAAAAGGGAATTTTTTTTTGGGTAACATTGTTCTTGAAAATGTGTTAAGGATTGTTAGGTGGACTAAGTCCTATCATTTAGGGGAACAATTCGAATTTGTTATGCTTAAATGGGGTAGTAAATGAAAGAATAATTATGGAAGGGATGTTATAAATGGTATTATAACTATAGGTTCAACTTTAGGGCCTATGGGAGAACTAAGAGCTTAATGTTTAAAAAAAAATTATATATGTTACACAATTAATAGGTAAAGAAGTACATAATTCTAGATAAATAAAACTTATAGAACTCTAGTAGAGAGAGTAACCAAAGAAATTTGATGAATAGGACCTACATAAAGTAGCCTCAATCAAACAAGGTTTCCAATTTCTTATGTTTCATTACGACTATAATCTGGAACAATTCATTCCTCTTTAGTTCATTAATAAGAGACTCATTTGAATAACATGTAGTTTCATGCAATTCAAAATTTCAATTGGCATGAGGAGAAAGAATAGCTTTTATTCCCACTAATGTGATATGTGTCTCATCACCGGAATCGGATCCAAGGTCCTGATGTATGGTTCATGTTGTCTTTTGCTTGTTCTTCCCACCAAATCTCATTGGTTTCAAATTTGGATGCAACTTACAACAACATTCATCATCATGAGATTCCTTCTTATGTACCTTCATTTAGTAAGTGTAACCTCCAGGCTTATGTAAATAATAAATAAGAAATTTGAGATTCGAAAATAAGAGATTATATGTTGAAGGTGGCACTATAGCTTATGCACAATATAGTGCCATGTGAATAATTGTCACATTGTTTATGCTATAATTTATGGACATGGATGCAATATTTGTACATGATTTTCAAATATTTGTGCATAGAATTTTCAATCTTGTGCTTTTCTTGAATACCATACAAACATTAAATTCCTAAAAGTATTTCATGCTCAATTATATATCATGTTTACCTTAAGTTACCTTCCAAAATAATTCAACACATGTTTTGGAAAAAGAAAAATTGTATGTCAAAATGTCTAAGTGTGAATTGGGTAAGACCTCTTTGCTTTAATTGGGTCACATTGTGAGGTATACAATTATAATTAGATCCTTCTAAAATTGTTGTGATTGTAAAGTGAACGAAACCCACCATTGTTACAGTCGTTGATATTTTTTTTGGGTGTTGTACACTACTGTATAAGGTTCAATGCCAACTTCTTCTCCATTTCATCCCCCTTACATGCATGAAAAGCGTGAAGCAAACCTTTCCATGGGAAGGGAAGTAGAAGAAATACTTTGATACACCGAAAGATAAAATCAATATCACATATATATTGACCTTACCATATCTCCAACAACCTTTTGAGTTTGAAACATATGTGAGTGGGTATTCCATGGGAGCAGTGTTGATTTAGCAGAGGAAAATTGTATTTTAAAGACATTCTCCCAAGTTGTTGTGAAGTATCCCACATACGACAAGGAGATGTATTCCTAGGTTCAAATAATGAGTAACTGGAACCACTATTTTATTGGCAGGGATACCATGATTCACACTTATCATGAGTCCTTGTAATACATAGAGTCGCAAACTTGGCTTCATCTAGCAATACATTTTAGATGGATGGGATATCTCTAAGAGTTTCACATGGTAATAAAATATAGGCAGGGCACCAACAATAAAGTGGCTTATATTGTTCTCACACTCCTATTGTTACATCTTTAGTTTTACAAAACCCATGTTTATCTTTTAAAATTCATGCCGAGGAATATGTTGATGATTAATCTTTTAAGTGGATATATTAAAAACTGACTCACGGATCGCGGGTGGAAAATTATCATTTGCAGGGAAAATTGATGTACCATCTTGTAGAGCTTTATATCCCCACTAATGAAAGAGTACATCCAATGGGAAAGGAACATACCTCTCTTGTGTCGAGACATTTTGGTGTGGCAAAAACTTTGTGTCATTTACAAAAGTTTTTTATTGGACACACATGAAAAATATTGTGAATCGTTATGTAAGGGGATGTGTGTTGTGTTATGTTTCAAAGCTCTCTAATATAAAATTGGGGCTCTACACTCTACTCCCTGTTCTAATTCATACATGGGAAAGTGCGTCAATGGATTTTGGTGGTGGTTTTCTATTGTCTAGGAAAGGTCATGACTATTTGTATGCCATTGTGGATCAACATAGAAAATTGTGTGTATTAATTCCTTGTAAAAAGAAGCTCACTTTAGAGCATACTTCTCATCTCTTCTTCCAATTTTTATGGGTCCATTTTGGTTTTCCTGCAACCATTGTGTCTGGTGAAAATTCTCATTTCTTTAGAGAGTTCTAGATGAGTTTGTGGAGAAGGATGGACACCAAACTGAGGAGGAGCACAAAATTTCAACCGAATATCAAGGAACACAAAAAGGTTTTCAACCACACAATAATACATTTACTCCGACGCTCTTATGGAAAAAATTCCAAGTTGTGGCGCCAAAAGCTTCCCTATGTACAACATGCATACAATCGGACAATGCATTCATCCACTCAGAGCCCACAATTTTAGACATGCTTTTTATAGTTTCCAAACGAATCCCTTAGAGATGGTCTGTGGGAGAGATGAATATTCCATTAGGAAAGATAACAGGTAGAAGGCACAAAGTTAATTAAGTGGATTTGGATGATTCAAGAGGAAGTACAGGAGAAGTTGAAGAAAATTAAAGCTCAATATAAGGCTAGGCATGGCAATCACCAGGTTGATCACCAATTCTAGGTTGGATAAAGGGTGTGGCTACATATTAGCAAAGACTAGATGAAAGGGGAAAGAAATATGTTGAGACAAATATGATATTTCCCATTCCCCATATTAGAAAAGTTTGGAGAAAATGTTTTTCCTCTTGATTTTCTAGCATACATGTAGATGTAACATTGAAAACTTGAAGCTTTATGAGCCTCCTTTGATCATGAACATCGTAGAGGTTGGGAAGGTTACTACATTGGAAGAGTTGGCACATGAATACTTGGAAAAGCTACATGAGGATATCATTCATGAAAGGAAGACTTGGAATTCATGACAAGGATGTGTGCAGTACCTTCATATTGGTTTCAATTGAATGCATCAATGCAAGGCCCGATGGATTGAAAATGATAAAGTGAGGGAGAAATATTGTGACTTTCAAATTGAATGATAAATCTTTTGGTGGTGAAAAATCTCATATTAATATTTTCAACAGTATCTCATTGCAATATTTCCAACAACATGAAGGATACTTAAAGCCGAGTTCCTATAAGAAAGTTATGGATAGTAAAAATTTTGGTCAAACTAGAGAAAGTGGCAACCACTAACAAGGAAAAAATTTGGCAATGGGTGGGCAGATGGAATTTGGTTGTTGGAACGAGAAAAGTTATCACCTCATTAATTTTTCCACTAACCCTTAAAAACAACAACCAATATTTTACCATTGATGGTCAAAAAAATAAAAATAAAATACAGAAATGGGGTGGTGGTCCCCCAACTCGCCATATATACGATGGGAAGGCCACCCATTGGCGGACCTGCTCAATGCATCGATACAATCAAGAAATGTGTATGGAGGCCGATAAGGTTCGAACCCACCCAAATTCACCACTACCGCCAACAAGAGTATGACTTTGTTCTGAAAATTCCACCCACCTTTTATTATTTAAATCGACCTTTTTCATTCGACTGGGGATGGTGGCAGACTCAAAGCATCATATTTCATTTTGCGAAAAGCTAGGAGTGTATTGAGGAGGGTGAACACCTTAGAGGGGTATCTTTTTTATGGTTAGAAGATTCATTTAGGGTCCAGAACTGTCACTATTAGAAAGGAGTCAAATTTATTTTCATTTTCATGAATTTTTACCAAGAATCCAACCGTGTAGCCCGTTTCTCTAATAGAAGTCTCCATTTTCAGTGCCATCCCAGGGGAAGTGGAGGTATAAGGTTTCATTTTGTAATTTCTTGTAATTTATTTCTCACGAAAAATTAATGGAATATGACACTTCACAATACGCAAGGCTCAAAGAGGTAGCCCACATTGAGTGGAAATAGTAATGTGATAGCAAAATAGAGCGATTGATAGTATGTAAATGAAGGACAATAAAATGGTGAAAGGGATTTCTCTTAACCCTAGATTAAATTTCACATGTAATTACGTATTGAAAACATGATAACTAAAACAACACACCTTATTATAGTTTGGGGAGGATTTTGCATCTGTAGCACCACCCATCTTATCACAATATATATATATATATATATATATATATATATATATATATATATATATATATATATATATATATATATATATATATATATATATATAATCATACAAGGATATAGATATCATCCTAGCCATAATTCATTCTTTAATGCATTGCCATATCAACCACACATCATGATCCCATGCATGCAACTGACAACAATATCAATGTATGCATGAAAAATATGAATACTGATTGAACTTCCTAGGACACCTTAAGGAAGTGGAATCATCAAAAAATTATGAAACAGATCATCCAAACAACCAACAGAATCTCCAAAAGTTATGCCATATTTCTACGCGACCAAGCCCAGATGAAACTCATCAATTGAAGGTGTTAGAACCTCACTTACTCCCTGTCAAGGTCATCCAAGTAACTATATGATCCTGGCTTATTCAGTAATTCATTAAAGCTCATAAATAAACATACATGAAGAGATGCAATGAGAATAACACTTCATTTCAATAATATCAAGTACTCAAAAATTATTAATAATAGAAAAATTGAAAATAAACTAGCTCGGGTGATGGTAGCTAATATTTCAAAAGCGATGTGGTGGCTACATGCCTCTGAACTACATTACAATGAGGTGAGGAGATATTTGTTGAATCTGGTCCTTGGTGAACCATTTTCCCTAGTGAAGGTGTTGGTCTACTTTGAGAACTAGATATAGTTGGATCCTATATTGGCGTGTGTTCTTGTTCTCTATGTCCATGATTTGATCAATTATTTCTTGTTCATGGCAACCTCGGCTTAACTCTGTTGGATTAATTTGTTCTACAACGTTGCATGTGTCTAGTAATGGTTAAAACTAGGGCCAAAGGTGGTCCACATTGAATACTAAGCTTGAAGGCAGTCCACATTTAATACTAAGTGTGAAGGCATTGTTCCCCACAACTTTGGTGATGGTGTGTTGCCCATATCGAAGTGAGTGAAGCTTGTGGTGGGGCCTAGAAAGGTGCTCCTTCTAAAAATATAGGAGAAAATTGTTGCCTACCTGGAAGTTGTGTGGCAGCCACATCTGATCTTGATGTATGCACGAATGCAACAGAATACACATATAACCATAAACACAGAGGTGCAACAAAAATAATGTTTCATTTTATTAAAATCAAATGACTAAAATATGATTTAATAGAAATGAACAACTAGGGCATTGGTAGATTATCTTTGAGAGGATACATGGGTCTGTTACATGCCCTCTAAAGTGTGTTACATTGAGAATCGGAGGCCTATTACAGACATCATGGAAATGAGCGGGTGAGGGCATTGATAGCATATCCCCGAGAAGAGATGGGATGGCTACGGGCCCCTCCACTGTGTTACAATGAGGCTCAAAGGCCCATTTATTGTTGAGAATCAATGCAAAACTTGAAATGTTCAAAAATCTAACCGTAGGAGATGTAGCGCCAAAGTATGGGCCCCATTGGGGTAAATTGGCGTTTCAACTTCCCGAGGACGTAAATTTGGCATTCGATCTCCATTTGAGGCACTCAATAGCTCATTAGAAATATCTATCCAAGGACTACAAATTTTTTTGTGAGAAACATCGAAACGGATCCAGAAGTGCAGGACCCAAAAAACTTCTAATAATAGTAAGTTGTCCACGAAAACTTATAAATGGAAAGAGCTGATGGTGGGGGTTCCAAGTGGAATAGGTGGGTGGCCACCATTATCCGCTCGGATGATTACGGTCCCAAAATGGCTCTGGGAGTGCGGGACACTGAAAACCTGCTAAAGATAGTAATTTGTGTTGCAAGTGAAAGGTTGAAAGTATTTATGGTGTGGGCCCAAATGGAATAGGTAGGAGACCACCAATATCCACCTAGATCATTCCTCCCTCCTTAGGAAGCAATGGTCCCTATTGCGTTAAGTTCCTTGATGAGAGGTGATTCTGCTGAAGTTGGTATTGGATTTGTCTAGAATGTCACAGACTTGTTGGCAGACCTGTTGGATGAAGATTTGTCGTCGGTGGGTAGATGTTGAAGTATCTGTGCAAATTTATCCATCATCGTGTTCCTCTGTTTCTCTAGGGCCTCCTCGAGGAATACTTTGATAGAATCTCCTGCTCCCTCATCTTTCTTTCCTTCCGCCATGGGGGGTCGTCTGGGTTTGCGAGGCTGATCTTGCAAGGGTTCAACTGGATCAAGACCAAAATCCCTATACCCTAACCACATTGGGGACTCAGAAATAAAACGAAGAAGGAAAATACCCCCCTATGATACCACTAATCCGGATTTATGCGGGAATGCAACGGAATACACATATAACTATAAACACGGAGATGGAACATAAATAATTTCTCATTTTATTAAAATCAGATGACTAAAATATGATTTAACGAGAAATAAATAGCTAGGGTGCTTTCGGTAGCTTATCATTGAGAAGAGATGTGGCTAAACTATGTTACATTGAGGCTCAAACGCCTATTTAATACATCATGGAAATGAGCAGGCGAGGGCACTGGTAGCGTATCTATAAGAAGAGATGTGATGGCTATAGGCCCCTCCACTATGTTACAATGAGTGTCAAAGACCTATTTATGGTTGAGAAATAATGTAAAACTCGAAACGTCCAAAAACCTAAATGTAGGAGATGAAGCACCAAACTATGCGCCTGTTTGGGTAAATTGGTGTTTCAACTTCCCGTGGGACATAACTTTGGCATTCGATCTACTGTTTGAGGAACTCAATAGCTCGTTAGAAATATATATATCGAGGAATACAACTTTTGGTGTGAGAAACATTGGTCCATGGATCCATGTTGCTCTCGAGCTTTCCCAGTGTCATTTAGTGCCTTAAAAGTTGCTCCAAAAGTCTAGGACCCGAAAAATTGCTAAAAATAGTAATTTGTGGTTAAAATCATGAAAGAATTTGATGGTGGGTGGTCCAAATGGAATAGGTTGGATGCCTACAAATATCCACCTGGATCATTACAACCAAAAGCAGTAGCGATGAGTGGGAGACCCAAATATACTCGTTAAAAATAGTAAGTTGTGTTGCAAGTGAAAGGCTGAAAGAATTGATGGTGCGGGCCCAAATGGAATTGGGGGGCGGCCACCAATATCTACCTAGATCAACATCAATCGTGGACATAGTGAGTACTGGAATCCGAAACCCACTTGGTTCCTAATAAATCCCATTATAGTTAGTAACAATTTCATAAAATTCGAGTTTTATGAGTGGGATCACAACCTTGAAAACCTTGAGATGTCTCAACATCTCTCTCTCACATGACCATGAGCATGGACCCTTTTCTAAAAATTCACCGACCTCTAACGATCTAAGCTACACCTTCCAATATTGGTATTGACATTAGCACGATGAGCCCTTTGAAAACGTATTCTACCTCATCCCCAATGAAATGATACTTGTTCTCATGGCGAAACAAAATTTCTCTCCTACCATACAAATATGGACTCTACAATACAATCCTAGATATATCCAAAGTTACAACATCGAGGTCCAGCTCCGATCGACTAGGCTGGATGCGACCGCGAGATGTAGCTCTAAACATGCGGGTTACATGTAATTTGGCTCTATCACACACCCAACCAAGAGTTGGGGTTTCGGATGAGGCTTGGTCTCCAATCTTAATCTTTTAACCAAGGATTTTAATTTAGTCCTCTTTCATTCATTAACGAGAGACTCGATTTGAAGAACTCGTACTTGCATGCAAATTCAAAATTTCCATTAGCATTAAGATAAAAGAGTGGCATTTATTACCACTAATATGATCCATGTCTCTGTCACTAGAATCAGGTAAAATGTCCTTAGTGCACGCTCCTACGGTCTTACTGCTTGTTCTTCCCACCTGGAAATAATATGTTGGTTTCAACTTTTTAGATGCGACTTCCAAAAATCATCATGGCCTTCCTTCTTATGTACCCTCATTTAGTAAATGTAACCTCTACGATTATGTAAATAAGAAATAGAGAAATTTGAGATTTGGAGAAGAGATTATATGTTGAAAGTGTTATTTCATCTTATCCACAATATATTGCCATGCTGAATAATTGTCACATAGCTTGTGCCATAATTTATGGACATGGATGAATTATTTGTACATGATTTTGAAATATTTTGGCATAGAATTTTCAATATTGTGCTTTTCGTGAAGACCATCCAAAGATTAGAATTCCTATAGATATTTCATACTACAAGTATATAAACTATTTACCTTAAGTTACCTTCCACCATAATTCAACCCATGTTTTTCAAAAAAGAAAAATTGTATGTCAAAATTTCTAAGTGTGAATTGGGTAAAAGCCGCTTTGGTTTACTTATGTCACATCGTGAGACGTAGACAATTAAAAATAGATCCTTACACGAAATTGATGTTATTGTAAGGTGACCTAAAACCACAAATGTTACAAAGTTTCATATCTTTTTGGGTGCGGTACACTGCGGAAAAGGTTCATTTCAAACTTCTTCTCCATTACATCCCCTTTACATGCATCGACAAGTGTGAAGCAAAACCTTTGAGTGGGAAGGAAAGCAATGTAGAGACTTTGATACAGAAATATTTAATCAATATCACATCTATCTTTACCTTTTCCTTATCTCCAACAATTTTTAAGGTTTCAAAATAGGTATGTGAGTGGGTATGCCTTGGGAGCATTGGTTGTTTCGGTAGAGGAAAATTGAATGTTAAATAGATTCTCCCAAGTTATTGTGAATTATCCCACATATGACCGAGGAGTTGTATTCCTTGGTTCAAAGAATGATGAAGTGGAATCATTATTTTATTTGTAGGGAGACCATAATTCACACATATCATAAGCCCTTACAGTACCTATAGTTTCAAACATGGATTCAAGAAGCAATACATTTTATATGGATGGGATTCCTCTAGGAGGTTCACATGGTAATAAAATATAGGAATGGAACCAACAATAAAGTGGTTGATATGTTTTCTCACCCTCCTATTGTTGCATCTATAGTTTTTCAAAACACATATTTATCTTTTGAACTTCATGACATGTGTAACATTTTGATGATGAATATTAAGGAGATATATGAAAAAGCTGACTTATGGATCACGGGTGGAAAATTATCATTTCGCAGGGAAAAATTGTGTTACCATATTGTAGAACTTTTAAATCCGGACCAATGAAAGAGTACATCCAATGACAGAGGAACATATGGATATATGGATTCGCAGCTAAACGAGAAAGATCCGATGATATTTCGAGATGAACAATAGGCATCTATCGAAAAGAAAACAAATTTGTTGCTTCAGCCAACACTTGGTCTCTAGTAAAATGTTTACAAGGATTGATATAGAGAATGGATACTGAGTGGAAATTGGAGAACATTTGGAATAGCAAGCTTTGCACATCAATTAGACAACATTGGAATGAAATCGAGATTTGAATGGCGTTGTTTGAACTATAGTGGCCCAAGGAATATCAAGGTTGCAATGGCTAACAACATGAATGTTGTTTTGTTGTGAAGTATCTTAGATTGGAGGCCAGATGGAAATGTGTGGAGCCAACATATTGTATGGAGCGAGAATTTTGCACATTGCAATCGCATAGTGAAACTCTTGGAAGACAATAGTAATACAACTAATTCTCGTACAATTGAGAGGTGATAGTTTTTGATCTTCATACACATTTGCGAGAGAAATACATTGCTTTGCCATGAGAGTTATCCCATAGTTGTTGCTATGGCGGTTGTTGAGTCTTATCCAACAATTATCATTCCAATAATGCATTGGTGATCATGAGGGTGAGGGTGACATATAAGAATTTTCTATTTTTCATGATATGCTCTCCACCGTGAAAATTGACTACCTTGCGATCACCATTTTCATAGGTACTACATTTTTGAAGTGGTTTTATGTTAAACTTGAATGCCCTCTATGTAGGCATGAGTTTCTGAGTTAGAGAGCCTTAATGTATTCATGTTTCTAAATATTTATAACTATTGATGCATGACGTTGGAAGGAAAACATATGTGGTAACATTTTAATGAGAATGTGTATTGGTTTTTCGAAAGTACAAGTATGATAACACATGAAAATTTTAGGGTGACATGTTTTTCATATTTTAGTTGTATGTTATTCATAATTTAGTTATATGTTATATGTATTTTTGGGTGACAGAGTATGGATATATGGATTCCACCGAAACAAGTGGATCCGATGCTATTTCAGATGAACAATCGGAACCGATGCAGTTCAACCCATATTTTGCAAAAAGAAAAAATTGTATGTCAAAAATGTCTTAGTGTGAATTTGGTAAGACCTATTTGGTTTACATAGGTCACATTGTGAGAGGTAGAAAATTAAAAGTAGATCATTCTAAAATTGATGCGATTGTAAAGTGACCTAGACCCAACAATGTTACAGAGGTTCATATCTTTTTGGGTGTGGTACACTACTGGAGAAGGTTCATTGCAAACTTCTTCTCCATTGCATCCCACTTACATGGATTGGCATGTGTGAAGAAAACCTTTCAGTGGGAAGGAAAGCATCAGAAATACTTTGATACACTAAAAACATAAAATTAATATCACATCTATCTTGACCTTACCATATCTCCAACAACCCTTTGATATTGAAACATATGTTATTGGGTATTCCATGGAAGCATCGTTGATTGAGCAGAGTAAAATTGTATGTTAAAGACATTCTACCAAATTGTTGTGAACTATCCCACATATGAAAAGGAGTTGTATTCCTTGGTTCAAAGTGTGAAGAAGTGGAGACACTATTTTATTGGTAGGGAGACCATCATTCACACAGATCATGATCCCTTGCAGTAACTACAGTAAAAAACATGGCTTCAATAAGCACTACATTTTAGATGGATGGGATAGTTCTAGGAGGTTTACATGGTAATAAAATAGAGGAAGCCCACCAGCAATAAAGTGGACAATATTATTTCTCACCATTATATGGTTTCATCTATATTTTTTCAAAAACCCTCTTTATATTTTGAAATTTATGATGAGAATTATGTTGATGATGAATACTTTAAGGAATTATATGAATAACTGACTCATGGATCACAAGTGGACAATTATTATTTGTAGGGAAAGTTTTTTTACCATCTTGGAGAACTTTGTATCCACACCAATGAAAGAGTACATCTGACGAGAGAGGATCATACCTATCTTATGTTGAGTCATTTTGGTGTAGAAAAAAAATTGTGTTGTTTACAAAGGTTTTTTGATTGGCCTCACATGAAAAAAATTGTGACTCGATATGTAAGGGGATGTGTGTTGTCTTCACTTTGAAAGCTCCCTAATAGAAAATTGGGGCTCTACACACTATTACATGTTCTGAATCTTCCATGGGAAATTATGTCAATGGATTTTTTTTCTGGTTTTCAATTTTGTTAATTTTCTTCCCACATAATTCTCCACCATTATCAGTCCTCAACACTTTTGTCTTCTTAGCTTTCTGGTTTTACACCAGAGCCTTAAATTAATTAAATATGTCAAAGAATTCATATTTGTTACTCAATGAATATATCCATGTATTCCTTGAGAATTCATCTATGAATGAAACGTAGTACACATAATTTACCAGTCATAGAGCCCATAAATATCAAAACACATCACTGTGCACAAGCTCTAATATCTTGTTCGCCCTCTTAAAACCATAAGGAAAACTAACTTCATTTTTCTTCCCATATACACAATTTTCATAGAAATCGAAATTTAGAGAACAATTAAACAGACCTTCTGCCATACCATTACAATGTTGTATCTGAAGGCCCTTCTCTCCAATATGTTTGATTTTTTAATGTCGTAACATGGTATTTTCCCCAGAGACCGATAGGCTTTCAGCTCCAATTTCGGGAACCACAGAACTATTGCACCCATCACTAATAGTGCTACCGTGCATCTTGTACAATGTTCCAATCCAAACTCCTCGCATTAATACCAGTTCTCCCCGAACCATCTTGGAGGCATATTTCTCAAACATTATCTTTACACCTTCATCATCCATCTTTCTTACATAAATCAAATTTTTGGCCAATGCATAAATATGCAAAACACCATGAATTGTTAGAATCCTTCCACGTTGTAGCGTCAACTTGACTTTTCCACGTCCAACGATTTTGACCTTCCTATCATCCCCTAAGAATAAATCACCACCATCATACTTCTCATAATCGCAGAACCACTCCCTATGGGGAGTGAAGTGAAAGGATGCACCTGAGTTAATCAACCATGCCTCATGATCTACATTTTTATTTGAAGAAGAGTCCAAATACACATATGCAACTTCATCTGAGGTGGTGTTTGCCTTTGTAGAAGGAGAATCGTCAGATCCCTTTCCTTTATTAGGAGATTTAGACCTACAATAATTTTATATGTACTCTTCCTTTCTGCACATACAACACACCTTTACAGTCTTTCCTGGAGATTTAGATCTCCCTCTGGGTTTAGATATCGCACTCAATTTTATTTCATTTTTTTGTTCTGTGAACTTACTCGTACATACAAGGAATATCCATTCTGGCCCTCCATATTTTTCCATCTCATTTATTCCAAGAGCAAGGCTGAGACAATTTCATCAAAATTCAGGGTAGTTGTATTGCTACCAATTGTAATAACCAAACTGTCCCATGAATCTGGTAGAGAAAAAAAAAATAATGCTCTTATCTTCATATGAGACTTTAGTATCAACAGATAACAACTGACTTACAATAGTATTGAAGGCCTTCAGATGCTCTATCTCTGAGTCTCCATCCTTCATGCTCAAGTTATACAGCTTTTTCCACAATAATAGTTTATTCACCAGATATGTAGATTGGTATAAAGTCCCTAACTTCACCCACAAGTTCTTCAACGTATCTTCCCTAGATACATTCAACAATACAAAATATGAGATACAAAACTATATTTTTCTCTTTGCCTTCTGATCCCACATCACCCAGTCTTCATCTGAAATTTTCATTGGTTTAGTGCTTGGATCTACCATGATCCACTAATCTTTATCCAAGATCAAATCCTCCATCTTGAGATTCCACAACTCAAAACTCTGACCATTAAATTTCTCTTTTTTTATCTTTCAACTACTCACCATCTTATTTCACATCAATAATCGATCCCGTAGATCTCCCACTGAATAGGGTCTACCACAGGTGAGAAAAAAACCCCTTTGTAATGAAGGTGTCCCCTTGAATCTGAAACAACTCTGATACCAAATCTAGCTTTTAACCCTGTACATAAATTATCTGCAAACGAATTCTTAGAAAACATAAAATAAAAATATCTAGAGCATAAAACATAAAACATAAAACATATATACACAGAGATTTTTCTCGGGACTACAAGATTGATCTTTAATTATCTTATTTTAGTGTTACAACACACACAGATATATATATATATATATATACACGTCGAAGCATTCATAAACCCCAATCCATTAACCTTGGATTAGAACATAACCATAGTTCCCTTGACCAGATCTACAATATAACATCGGCCAAAAACCATCATTTCCCAAAACCATGTGCAAACCCATGCACAAAGCCATAGGCAAGCCTACCCAGCTAAAATAGGGTCCAAAAAATATAACACATACCCAACATCCTCCACAAAAAGACAGAAAAACAAAGAGTGTCAATAGTATATTTGAGGACATGTTGAGGATTTATGTGATGCATTAGCAAAGCATATGGGAGGAGTTCATTCCATTAGATGATTTTTATTACAACAATGGGTATCATGATTCACTGAGGATGAGTTTTTTTGAATCATTCTATGGGAAGAGTTGTAATACTCCCATTATTTGGAGTGTTCTAATGAACATGGTATTGATTGGACTAAACATGTTGGAAGAAACGGCATAGGTAGTGCAGTTGATGAAAAATAATATGAAAGAAAAAAAGCATAGGAAGAAAATTTATGGAGATCAAAATAGGTTATTTAATGAGTTTCAGGTTGGGGAACAAATGTACCTATGAGTCAAGCCCAAGAAGATCTCATTACGGATTGGATCATATTCCAAGCTCGCACCTCAGTTCTTTGGACCTTTCAATATTCTTAAAAGGATTGGAATAGTAGCCTATCAACTTGCACTGCCTTCGCTTGTGACAAAACATGATGTTTTACATGTTTCATTACTTAATAAGTACCTTAAATATGATGATCCTTTGATTGACTAGTCTGTATTGGAGGTGGATCCAAATGGAGAATTCCAGCTGGAACCTCAATGTATATTGTAGATAAAGGTGTTCATGCTCTCGAACCAAGAAATCGAGTAGGTTAAAGTGCAGTTGAATCACTTTCGTCCCGATGAAGCTACATGGAAGATGGTAGATCAGATGCAGGATATGTATCCTACTTTATTTGCTAATTGAGTGAATGTCCTTGATATATGTTTTGGTATATGTTCTGGTATGATTTTTTAGTATATATACATATGTATATGGATGTAAATACCACCACAAGATGTGTTATAAGGCTATGATAAGCGGTATGGGTGTCATGTCGTTATGTTGTCATGCTGTCTTGATTCTTATTAGGTTGATCATTGTAAATACTACAACGAGCTAAGTAATAAATCTCTATGGGAAATAAATTATGTTTTCGGGGTATTTTTTTTGTAGAGGTCATTAAACACTGAGGACACTACTCCCCCAAGGGGGAGGGTTCTGTAACATTTGTAATAAAAGCTAACAAAGGAAAAATAATAACCATGGTTGTGGGACACTTATTCTAAGCTGAATTTTGGTAAAAAAATCCCAGTGACGGTGTGCATTTAGGTTATTATGGCTAAGGAATTGGAAAAGGAAATGAAAAAGGATTTGGAAAGGAAAAATGACATTTTTGGCAATTTATTTATGAAAATAATGGAAATTGGGAGAAGAAGGTGAAAGGTCACAGGTTGCATTTGTGGAGTAAAATGATGGAAAATAATGGAAAATCAAGGAAATAAAAGCCACATTAATAAAAAGGATTTTGAGGAACAATTGGTATCTTTTGTTAGTGTAACCTTTTGTGAGTTCAGTTTTAGAGCTCACTCTCTATTATCTCTCTCACACACCCTTGGAAACTTATAGTTTTCTTGGATCACTTTAGCATCAAATATATAGAGTAAAATAATTCAAAGAGGAAGCACATGTAAAGCAAGGCATAGAGGGATAAGTGATATGCAATGGGTTACTTGGAGGTATCAATTTGCATGTGTGATTTCCTTGCTAGTTTTGGCATGCATGGTTGTGTACATGTGTTCTTATTTCTCTTTTTATCATTAAGATGTGATAATTTTCTACAAAATTTGCTTAGGGGTAAAATTAAGAGGTGGTAGGTAGAGTAGAATCCCTCTCAGACCTTCTCTGGACCTAAGGCAGACAGTCAGATTAGTTGCAACATTCACAAAGAAACTACATACATGTTCATACTAATGTTGGATTGATAAAGTGAAGTATGGAAGGATTACCTCAATGTATAAGGCAGATATAATGGAGAGTGCAATGCAGTGTGGTGGAAGTCATCCTCACCAACTCCATGTCTGAATCCTGCAAGAAAAAAAATGACTATTGTAATCTTCATAGTTTTATCACTATAAATAATCAAACAAGTATATACTCAAACATTAAAATATGTAGATACAATTGACTTATACCATGTTTCTTAAACAAATAGAAATTATATGGATCAATAAGACACCAAGTGGACAAAATAAAGGTAGTTCTATTATTTAGAAAAGGAAGATTACAACCATTAGTTTGGTCAACCTTCCCTCAGTCTTCTGGCTCCTTACTCTATGTCCTCAATATCCAAGTGTGACAATGCTTATGCCAATAGTTCTTGATGAACATAAACAATCATGAAACCTTACACTCAACAAATAAAGTGCGCTCTTCACACAATCAACCATTTAACCATTGACAATGAGCCCTAGCGTGCAATTTATAAGAATTTGGCAGCATAAATCTTGCCATTCTTCTCCATTAGTTTGAATAGAGAAAAATCCATGCTTTTCCTAGTTGTTTTCCTCTTTGGATATTCAATTGGGTCTACTAATGTCCAATCAGAGGCTTGCATCGTATGTTGCTGATTTTTGGACCGAATCCTTTAGAAAAGTCGAAAATTTCAATCAGGTACTACGGAATTTGTCCCCTTTTCCTAATGAAACATGGGTAAAGTTGCACCTTATATAATACAATGAATTAAAATAGGCACTAATACTCCCTTAAAGAGGTAGGGATGAATTATAACATGAGCTAGCTATCTCTAGGGTGTGTTACCCTAGAAAAATAGGTCTCTGTCTAGGTCATTTTATTATTTCCATGTGTACTTCTCCTCTAAGTTGATGAGGAGGTCATTTGTACTGTAACAAATTACACAATAATTTTGAGGCCAGAGGTGAATACAATAGCCGAAATAATTTATAACATGTGTAGTAGAGCGAGAAGAGTTGGAGGAGTAAGGAGAACCTGAAAAAAACAACATATGTCAAAAATATCAATATCTGTCCTGAGTCGGGCATTCCCATGCTCAGTAGTTATATCTAAATTATTTCTCCTGGAGGAGATATGAAAAGTTTTTCTACTGATAAGCACAATGTGGAAACTTGTGCCATGGAAGGATCAAATTGATAAGTTGTCTCTGAAAATAATATAGCTGCTTGGCAGAGGAAGCGATGTTGAAAGATGTAAGCCTAAACCTAAGGTCTTGTTTTCTGCTTCACTAAAATTGCATATTTCCTCACATGTCAATAAAGGATTTGTATTTTAACATGCGGAAAATTGTGTGATTACCAATCAATGATGAAAATATTTTTAGACGTGAAGATGGCCACTGATAAGGGTGATGGTCTCCAAGATGCATAGTACAATCTAGCGAGTGTGAATAAATGGTGTTTATGTCAAGCACTCATATAATAATTCGACTAGGAGGTAGTGATGAAAACCCCAAATCAAACACAAGGTAACCTACCACTAAGGTTTGCAACCTCCAGAGTACTGATCTATTTCTAGATCAACTTCCTAGATAAGATGTTTAAGTTGATTGGAAGAGATCTATCAAGAGGCAGGCAATGAGGCGTCCTACATCAGTTGACACAAAATGGGAAACAAATGATTTTTTTTTGAAGATAGTCAAGAGAAAATGGTACTAACTGAAAACGAAAAATGAATTCTGGCATATGATGGCTTGGTTGATAAAATAAGCAGTATATAGAGAGATATCTTCAACAATAGAAGGCACAACAAACAGGGTACTAGGCAGATTAGGCTTATGAACACAAAGGAGTGTTAGGATTTAGCAATGCAGGGCATCAGCATACAAAGGCTAAACTCATAGAATGCTAAGGTTTGGCTAATTGTAAGAGAATTTTCTGAGGAGTTCCATGTTCAAGGTGTTGTTAACAAATCAACTTTAAAATTATAAAAGAATGCGTCTCTACTTTTTCCAAATTTTTCCCCATATGATTATGTTTAACGAGTCCAAAATGGTAAAATTGGTGATCTTTTCAGATTTAGGGAGTCTGAAAAAAATAATAAAAGAAAACTCCAAGGGGTTACCTTTGTCATGGTTGATGACGGGCATGAAAAATGGAGAATAATATGCCCAACACAATTACTTTTTTGTAAGCTAGTCCATTGAATCTAGATAAAGAGATAAACTTATGTTCAATGAACGTATACCTCATTTGTTTATGAGTACGAGGAGAAGAAGTAAATTCAATATTCTTCATGAGGTTTTAATAAGTCAGACAAAGAAAAAATTGATCCTCTCCGTGAAATTTTAGCGAGTCCAGTGGAGAAAAATGTGGTGTATTTTTTGGTTTTGAACGAGCTAGAAAAATATGGAAGAGAATGGCTCATATTTCTTCATCGTGGTAGTTTAACGAGACCGGAGAAGGAAACTCGAGCTTTTTCCTATTTTCCGAGCTAGAAAAAGTCCCTAAAAAGAAGGCTCGTTCTACGTAAAGCATGGTCAACTCTGCATACAAACACTGACAATTCATTAGAGCATTGGTTACTTTGATAAAACAACAATTTCATAAAAAGATAACAAAAATTTACCAATTTCAAATGACTAGCTAAGTGATTTGTACCTCCATAGTGTCCATAAGAAGGTTATAGACCTTCATTTTCATTGTTTGTGTTCAGTGAAAGAACTCCGATGCGAAAAAAATAGGTGGAACTTCTGCTGCTAATTTTTGACTAACCGAGAAATTGTTTTTGATTTCTTCTATTCCAGGAAAGATCTTGAGCCTTTATCTAGCTTTCCATTAGTTCTTTCAATGTTTTTTATGGTTAAAAACTAACTTTTTGGCAATCCGTAGAGATTTTGGGCAAGTAATATGGCTTCTTAGTGGTAGGGCTACATTAAACACATTGTCCATTAAGGGACAATGTGTTAGCACTCTCTTCTTTGCACAGAGCCATGTGTTAGCCGGCCCAAACAATTTTTAAGCTTGGTTTTCTCCATTTTGTAATGATTACGCCAACAAATAATCCATGGAAAACTTGATTTGTGTAGGTACAAAGCTTTTTCCATGATTATCTGCCATGAAACAGAGCATGAGAGAGAGGAACAGGAAATGGTTATCAATATGGCATGTTTATTATTTCTCCGTAGGTGTAAATTACTCAAATATGCTAGATTAGAGATAATGAAAGAGCAGGAGGACCTTCTAAGCTGCATAATCCAATGGTGGGATGACAAAATCATATATTTCACATCGGGGGTCATGATCTCACGATAGAGAAGGAAGATATATACTTTCTGACTAGCCGATCATGCAGAGGGCCAAGGCCTTATTTTACAGGATTGAGAGTTGATCCCCGAACCACCATGGGGTTGATCCCAGGTCGTTGTACTAACAACACTATGCCGGCGAGTAACCCGATGACTACAACACAAGTGGCCTCTAGACTGGTGAGATCATTTATGTGGATGTTCATCCGCTTGGTAGGAGCCAAAAGTCAGAATTTTTCCACCAAGGCCCAGGTACTACTAGCGCTAGATTTCTGACAACCACGGATATTCAATTAATGTGAAGGCATTGTCCACTGTGTTCAAGAAGAGTTGATAGCTTGCAAGACGCGATCCTTAAGAGAGTTTGGGCATGGCAAGTTAATTGTCTCGTTCATATAAGAGAGAGTGCCTGTTATGAGGCCTCTAATTATCATGGATTTTGCAGGAGCATGAGAGCCTAGATAGGGTCATTGGTCCTCCTTGATGTTGTCGAATGGAGAGGATCCACTCCCCCATTTCTACGATGATGCATTCTTTGAGTGGTTTAATGGCTATATCCTGATGATCAAGGGTTATCCCTATGCAGGGATGAACTTTACAGGAGATCTAGAGTTGATATTTCCACATGGCACTCAGTGGCAGCCAATAGGTAAGAAGAGAAATCTATGACTATAATTTTGTTGTAAGACCGAGCAGAAACATCGTGGAACTCCTTAAAAAGGGATGTGAAAATTGCAATTTCCTCTGGACTGTAATCTATTCTAATCTAAATATTCTCCATGACACATGTCTTGATCAAGATATCTATGATCATGGTCTTAGAAATATTTCCCATGTATCCTTCTTCATCGATAGTTTGAACAATCATATAAGCCGATGGAACCATCTCAGGTGGGTCAAAAGATGAGACTTGTATAGTGATCACGTATGAATTATACATCGAAGTGTGATGGTGAAACTCTCCCCAAGGTTGTTCCTCTAGAGATGCTATCTCTCAGATAGCTTCGTCCGTAGGTAGGATATCATCGAGGAGATCCTTATAAGGAACTATGTTGTGTGAGAGGTTGGTACCATTGGTCGAAACCAAAGCAGTGGAGGGTTCAAATGCTGATTGGATGGCTTGATAAGCCAACTCAGTAGGTGATACTGGTGTATGATCTCCGTAGGAATCAATTTCTGAAGGTGCCAGTAGGATCAAGGGGTTGATAGAGCCATCCAAGATGGTGGATATCATTAAACCATGTGTGGAACCTCAAGCAGTGGGAGAGGAAAGAAACCCATCACGGAATATGTCTTCAGAAGACTAGTACCGACACTAACGTAACAATCAGGAATGCCTCGTACTAAGGACACAAATCCACTAAGTAATGTGGAATAATCAGGGGTGTAAAAGGATAGTTGGTCCACTGTAACTATCTTTCCATCCAATGGAGAAAGGATGAGTCTGAAAACTGAAGAGACAATGGCAGTCATCGAATAAGACGAACTGCAACCCATAAGAAGATTATAGTCGAGATGAAGATCTACGACTTTGATGTCCATAGTTATATTTTTCCCACTAAGTGTAATGGGGTAGCTAGCAAGGTAGCCTTTTGGGAGGAAGTTGTGGGAATCAAATGCATTTAGGGAATTTGACGGTGGAGACAAAGTAGTTGAACAGAAAGCGAGATAGACCAGAATTGACATTACGTAGGTCGAAGCACCTTCCTTTATGACAATGTGATGGATTGGCCTCCCTTTCCACACGACTTTAACCTGGAAAGAAAGTTTTTGTTAAAGGAAATATTTACATTTTTCCATATTGAGAATAGATAGCATTGAATCATGGGGGTAAATTCCACCAATGGCCAAAATAAGATATTTCCTTTGCATTGGGCGGGTTTGCAACACTTCGAGTGCAGACATAGATGATGGTGCTTGCGCCAAGTCTTCTACAATGTTGTAGTTCTGGGTAGCATGTGCATAGGTGTTATGATATGTGCATCAAAGGGTCGGTTTGGGGGAACGAATGACAGGGTCAGTAACAATCATTTCGATATGAAGATCATTAGATGGTGGAGGATTCGAACTTGAACCATGTTCGTGAGCATCAGTGACTAGATTTCCAAAGGTTTTAGCTCAGGTTTGGAGTTCAACAGTCTCCAAGCCATAAATGGTAGATGATCCTTCACCGGAAGGATGAGCACCACCATTTCCCCTGCACAGGGGTTGTGGCGGGTTTGCAACCATGTGTTGTTGCTGCTCAAGATTAATGAAGGGATGGTGAAGGACGACATGTCTCCTTCCAAAGTCCTTTTGCGTGATAAAATCTGTGCATTCCTGCAGCTAAGGACATTTATAAGTCAAGTGGTCCTCTGCACAGATTTCCCAAGGGAATCTAATAGGTTTATCCTTTCCTTTGTCATTTTTAGCAGTGTTTCTATAATTCAGATTATTTCAAAGTGTTAGGCTACTGTTCAGAAGCAACGGTCTTTTCCTTATTCTTATTTTCCTTACTGCTAGGTTTTTGTGTATACTGCACTGAGTGTACCTTAGTGGTGGGAAGATTAGCTGATTGGGTAGGGGTGCTGGTAGCCAAATATGGTTGGGAAGCATGCCAGCTGAGTTGTTTTACAACTACACAAGAATTTGTACGAAGAAGGTTGTCAACATGCGCTCCGAGTAGCTGAGTAGAGAGATGCTTTAGGTTTCTAGGGCCATGGGGGAGTAAATCATACAATGTTCTAGATTACGAATAGATGAGATCTATATGGTATGCACGACGAATTTATTGGTATGCACCAGACTGGAAAATTTCCTTAGCAAGGGGTGACAAGAGTGACTTGAAAAACCAGTTCGATAATATACGATCCAGGATTGGCGCTTTGACTAACCTATGCCTATGTCTCCATTGATGAATGTGATCAAAGATGTGGGTGGCAATGTCTTGGTGCCACAAGGTTACGAGTTCTGTTCTGGTTTTGTATCAGATACGTAGTTGAATGTTCTTAAGAAATTTCATTGCTAAAGCATCAAAAGTATTGACCGCAGATCGGGGTAACTCGATGTACCATTTGGTAGCATTTCTTGTGAGTGTGTGGGGCAAGAGCCCAAGTGAGATACTATCTTCCACCATGGAATTAGAAACATACCATAAATTAAAGGTGGTGATATGTGTAGCCTGATCATCCCCTTGTTTCCCTTTGAACTTAGGGATGTCTAATGGAATCTTATACGGTAGAGGAGTCTAAAGTGGGTTATGGTTGATGGGATTATTGGTCAATTTATATAGATGAGGGTTTTCTAAAGCTTCCAAGAATATAAATTACATGGTTTCCCCTGAGTTTAACCAAGCAGGTGTTGGCTGACCATTTGGACAGTAGGGTCATCCCATCAATGTTTTTACAATGCGATAAGTAGGATTATGTCGATAATAATTTCCATCTAGTGGAGTTGTAGCGATATAACGTTGATGGCCATATGGGATATTACACCAGGGGGAAAATGGTTTGTTGCCCTTAGGGTAATAGTTTCCTACTTTCCCCAATTATATTTTGGGGAAGGGTCATCCAAACAGACGTGATAGAGTTACCTTGTGGCATAGTACTAGTCGCATAATTTACCATTGGCATAGACCCTACACCATAAGGTTGACCACTAAGAGGAATGGCATTGACAATTGATGAACCTTCTTGTCCCATACAATGTAGGGGTACAGAAGTGCCCCCTGGCATGTATGTGTTGGTAACACTTCACTTGGCATAGTATCCAAGGGGTTTGAACTCAACAATGGGTTCCAACCGAGAGGGTTTCTCAAGGGAATTGAGGTATCCACGCTAGTGGAAGTGGAAGCTTAAGGTCTAGGAGCAGACACGATAGGAGTAGTTACTAAAGAGTTCAGAATTCCACTCGTAGTTTTTGTGACCAAGTTGTTAGGACTTGGCATATTGTGGCTACTAGGGTTGCCAATGAGTTGTGTATAACTAACAACTGGTGGGTAAGATGGGGGTGGAACTAAGTTGGCCACCAACGGAAATGACCCATCACTTGCCTCTTATGTAGTGGATGTGGGTTCAGCCGAAGACATGGCTAGTACTGGTGCTACCTGAACCAATAATGGCCCCAATGGGTCAGTGAAAGGAGGATTATAAGGAGGTACAACTCATTCAGTGAAAGTTTCCTCAGGCAATGTCATAGTGTAAGGATCAATGTGAAAATCAAAGGTGAACATTGGAGACTTCTCTTCCAAAGAAGGCACTAGGTCATCGAGACTCGACACCTCCCCCAATGTCAATGGAGGGAGACCTTATTGTCTCCTAGAAATATGATGAGGGTCGAAGGACACCAAAATGACTAGTTAATTTTATCAAAATTTGAATGTGATGTATTATTAAGTCTTGGTGATAGTATAACCACACACCTAAAAAAAAAAGAACTCTAAATTCAATCAATCAAGTAGGTAGAGGGGTAAGACCCTGTCTGAGTACTACAGTTTGTTGTAGATGAAACCTAGTGTCAGAATATCATACAAAGAGACTTGGTCATATGTACAATTATGGTTACTCTTGAGCTTCACTTGAACCTCAGATAATGGGTCCAAGCACTCTCATGAAGAGGAGTGCCCTCTGAAAAAGCAAAGAGAGAGTAGGTCTGTCTGTGTTAGGTACTAGGGCAGCCTGCCCTAGTCATCTTGTTTACGTCCCTATAAGTATGGAAACTACTGATACCTCAAATCACAGACACTATAATGGGGGTCACAGTCATAGAAAACACATTTTTTTGGCAGAACACTATTGGTGTCCAAGTGTCAATGAATATTCAAACCCTTTCCCACATTAATTATCAATCTGGGTGTGTACGTTATTTCAAGGTAATGCGCAAGTTATATGCAGGAGCAATGGCACAATCCAATATTGATCACATATTCAACAATTAAAACAACCAAAACTATTGTAATAGTAATTAAAGATAAACTTTAGAATTATAAAATAATTCACAACAATTAAAGAACATACCATAATAGGAGTTAAAATGCTCAAACATAAATGAGAAAGCAACAAAAGGAAATAATGCAACACCTGACCAGAAGAGTGGGCCCAAATCTTTGACCAGGGCTAAGGTAGAATCATAGCTTACAGATAGAATGACAAAATAACTTGCATTCAATTAACTAAAATTATTTTTTTACCAAACTTGATCGCTTGCATGCTAACCCTCTATGCGTTCTCTCTTCTCTCTGATTTGTGTCCCTTTAAATATAAAAAGGGTAAAGGGAAATAGACTCATTAAAAAATATCAATAATCAAGATGAGATTTGAAAGATATTTCCATCATGATTCAGCTGGCACAAGTCGAATCTGGCAATTACAATTGGGGAAATTTTGGAAAATGGCCACAACAGAAAATCTGCAAATTTATCCTTCAAAGAACCCTTTGTTTCTCTAAATCAAGACTAAATTTTTCAAAAATTCTCATTTTAAAACTAATTCGGTCCGTTTTACACAAAACCCATGTTTTGTATTTTCAAAATTCTTCTCCTTTTTCCCAAAAAGTTCAACACAAAAATGTCTCTTGTTATCCAAACGAATTTGGGAGCTGGAATATTTAATTGTCGGCTGAAGATCAAATCTGAAATTTGGAAGAGATATTGAGGGCTAAAATAGTGAGTGACGTTATAACAAATTCATTAATAAACCATCATTGGCAAAATCATGCATAATAATCATTAATTTATTAAAATAAACGAGAGCAAGTATTATTTATCCAAAAGAGCATAAATAATTATGAAATGGAATTATATAATAAATTATGATAAATAATGTGATAAAATAACGTTAGAAATGGATATTAAGAAGTAATAATAATAATACAAATTAGTGGCCCAACAAACACGTAGATCCCCGATTTAACTTCGCCATCCCCAAGGGGAGCCCCAATACGCAAAATTCCTAGTATTATGCAATCGAAGGTAGGTTTCCTTCTCACACAACCTGGTGTTGTCTAACACTTATCTCCGGTAGTAGTGGAGTGGTCACAATAGTATGAGTGCAGTAGGATTTTGAATCCTTAATGACACTAGTCTCAAGTTTCACAATCTTGGGTAGTATTCTCGCTCTACCTATCCCAAGGTCCCGACCTGAACTAATGTTCATATAAGCTTAGAAAAGAGTTATTGATTTGTTTTATTAGTGCATAATTTTAGTGTACATTCTTATAAGTCTTTAGAGGGGGATTGGACATATGAAATTTTATGATACTGTGACTCAAACCATGCAAAAAATGCTTTTAAGATATAGTTCGATGAAAGAGATATTTCTATAAGGAGAAATATTTCACACATCCATGCAGCATCAAACATCCAAATAATGAATTTCATCGTAAAAATATTCTGATATCTATCCTCACTAACAACTATATAATCGGAAAATTACATAATGAAATCAATTATCTCAGAAAAACTAAAAAAAACTTGTTCTCTTCAAAAATTTAATGCAACTAAGCTAAATTTCAAAATAAGAAAAACTAATATGCTAGCAGGAAACCAAGCAAAGAGATCCAAAACATAGAAGCCAGACTGATAGCCAGCAACCCAGCAGCCACAAAAATAACAACAGGGGTGAAATAACAATTCTTAGGCTGAGTAATGTTATCTAGAAAGGAGTATATTCCATTAATAGCAGGACTAACCCACTTTTCTCAAGTAGGAGCTGCATTATAACACTCTAGAACACACACAAGGGGTGCATTACTAAGGAAAAACTGTAGATAATGGTCAGGTAAGGTCTGTTCTGAACAATGTGAAGTGATGAAATGGTCACAGAGCACATGAAATGATCAGAAAGGGATGTGAGCAGAACGAGAGTTGATAGATGGAAAGAACCAAAGGCTCATAAGAAAACGACCAGGAACTAAGGATTAGTCCCCAGTGGAGTCTCCAATTCTTCTTAGGGGTAAAATGCACAGGTGGTAGCCTCAGTAGAATCCCTCTCGTGCCTTTCCAGGACCCAAGCAAGATAGTCATATTAGCCACAACATTCACAAAGAAAGGACATACATGTTCGTACTAATGCTTGATTGATAAAGTGAAGTATTGAAGGATTACCTTCATGTATACGGCAGATTTTTTGGAGAGCATAGTGTTGTGTAGCGGAAGTCCTCCTCACTAGCTCCAAGTCCAAATCGTGCAAGCAAACAAAGAATTAGTATAAGCTTCAAAGTTTTATTACTATAAACAATCAAACAAGTATATAATAAAACATTAAAATATGTAGATCTAAGCCACTTATATGATGTATCTTAAACAAATACCAAATAGATGCATGAATAAGACACCAAGTGGACAAAATAAAGGCAGTTCTATTATTTATAGAAGGAATATTAAAACCATCAGTTTGGTCAAGATTTCCTTAGTCTTCCGACTCCTCGCTCTCTCTCCTCAATATCCAAGCATCAGAATGCTCAGGCTAAGAGTTCTCAATGAACCTAGCCAATCATAAAACCTCACACTCAACAATAAAAGTGCGCTCTTCACACAATCAACCTTTCAACCATTGAAAATGCGTCCTAGCCTGCAATTTATAAGAATTTGGGAGGATCAATCTTGCCATTCTTCTCCATTAGTTCAAATAGGGAAAAATTCATGATGTTTCAATGCTTTTCATAGCTTTTCCCCTCTATGGATGTTAGTTTAGGTTTAGTAATGTCCAATATGAGGCCTGAATCGCAGTTTACTGCTCTATCGACTAAATCCTTGAGAAAAAACCAGAAATGCTAGTTAGGTACTACAGAATTTGTCCCCTTTTCCTCTTGAAGCATGAGTAACTATACCCCTTAGCAAAGATAGTGCATTAACCTAGGCACTAATTCTTTTTTAAAGAGGCAGGGATGCATTATAACTCAACCTAGCTATCTCTAGGGTGCCTTATCTTAGACAAATAGGTCCTTGTCTAGGTCATTTTCTTCCTTCCATATGTCCTTCTCCTCTGAGCCGATTAGGAGGTCATTTCTACTACAACAACATTTAGTTGCTATTTTCTGACAGCCATGGTCTGACAAGGTTCTCAGGTTTTGGTTGAGATGGACCGTGAGATGGATTAGAAACTGAGTGATTTGTTGAATGAAAGAACACATGGCCTAGTATTCTATGAACCAGACTGTGGATTGTGGTAAATCCAATAGCCTAGTAACCCCTAAATGAGATAGTTTGTTTTGATAAAACTAGGTATTTTGTGCCTGGGTGGGCCTAAGAATCCTCGATGGTTGAATGGAACGATATATGGTAAAGCCTAGAGGTTATTTCCCTTGATCAAGCCTACAAATCCTTAACTGGTAAATTATGAGATATACTGTAAAGTGTGGACGTTGGTGTCTCAATTATGGCCTAGTGATCCCTAGACCAGACCGTGGATTACGGTAAATTATAGAGGCTAGAAGACATAAAAATTCCTCATCGTATAGGTGGAGAAATCCAGTGGCATCCATGCTTGTTTATGGCCTAATGATCCGATGAGGATTGTGGTAAAGACTAGTTTTATTGATGGGAATGAGGTGATGTAGCCTTGGGAATCCCTGCTTGATTATTTTGTTTTGATTCCCACATTCATCCTTAGAATATGGCATGGTGATGATTGGATGATGTGAGGTTTGGCTCAAGAAATCTATGGTCGGGTGTAATGTGGAAGTCCCAAACCTAGTTGGATTTTTCATTTACTAATAAGAGTTAGTTTCCTTGGTGTTTTATGTGCAAATCTATTAGTTCATGCGTGGCATATATTGCAGTTATATCATTCTTTTTTCCATTTTTTATCTGTTGTTTATGTGTATGTTTTATGAAAATGATGATGGATGGATCTCAACATGTTTTTATTTATAAATGAATGAGAAATGAATGTATTCCATAATAGATGATAATGCATCTAATGTGATGAGGCATCAATGCTTCTTAGAGATTCTCAGATAAGTACGATATGCCTATTCTTATATTTTTATTATGACCTATAGAATGCATATTTGTTACATATTTGAAAAAATTCCTATCATGGCTAGTCAGTGTCCACTTAATTCCTTGTTCAATTAATTTTATTTATATCATTGTTTCGATGTTACTTTTCATTTCTAGAAATTCCATGGAGTTTTGGGCAATGACTAGGTCCAAACACTAGAAATTTTCCTTAAATCATGTAGTCGTTGGCATAGAACTCATAGAAAAAGTTTATAGTCACATTGAGGCATGCTTATGGGAGTGCATAGGGTTATCATTTTCAAGGAAGCTTGTCAAGGGTGTGACACTATCTCTGTGTCATTGAAATGGTGAGTTCCCTTATGGGTTGGTATCCTAGAAAGGTGGGTTAGCTCCTCGAGGTTCTCTAGGATGTGTGGAGGGTTAGATTGGTTATTTTGTGTCGATTCCACTTCCTTAACTATACATGTGGAGTTGAAGAATATCGTAGTATATTCTCATCACATATTTACCCCAACGCACAAGTTAACTTGGGTAAATGTGGTAGGAGGGGGTTATATCTCGGTCCTTCTCTCCCGGTCACGTAGACTTGGGATTTTAAATTTTTCTATCATCGTATTGTTGACTCCATTAGGGTATCATCGTCAAGATGATGTCATCCTGATGCTCCTCTTTTGGAGCTTAACATTGTTCCCATCAACATATCATTGAGTTAAACCCATCGAGTGGGTTCTAGTTGTGACAAATAGAATTATTTTCTATTGCTTGTTGCGTTGGCCACGTCTATTGTGAGCCTTATGTATAGGCCCCGCTAGTCTTTCCTTAAAATTTTGAACCCTAGAAAACTTTTGCTAAGTGCCAAAGTCTTACCTGAGAGCCTGTTAACTCTACAACCCCTTTTAATTTTGATTCATTTTTCAGAGTTTTGAATCCCTCCTATCCTTTAAGAAAAATTGTCTCCTGCTATATGAAAAGATAAAAGGGAGGAGGGTGAAGCTATAGTAGGATGACTTTCACTATGTATGAAGAAAAATTAGGCCTGTATTATGGTTTTGATTTGCACCAAAACACAAGAGGAATTGGTTAAATACTTTTTCTTTAATATAATCGAGAGATCCATTCATCATTACCAATTTTTGGTGATGAAAGAGATCCTAGTAGTAAAAATAGTTATATCTTTTGAATGAATACATCCTATGTGAAGTGTCAAAGAATAAAAATTTATAATGAAACTAAAAAATTATAGGCCAAATAAAATAGTGAAATTAGGCACACAAGTGTTATGAATCTATTATATCTTCTTGTAGCATACTATGTACATGGAATTTTTGCCACCTCTTAGAATGACAATGTTGCCATTCAAAACTTATGTCATTTTCTCCTAAGATGTCTAAATTTAGTTTTTTCTTCCTATGGAATAATTTTATTTTCCATGTAGAAATGATTGTGAAATGTATTTGACAAGGTAATAATATTGAAGAGTTGTTGCAAATGTTTTGGGTTACAAAATATGAAAGGGATGAAAACATGGAAATGGAGTGGTACGTTTCTTTCGTTTTTTTGTAGTTTTAAAGTTTTAATTTTTTGAAAATTACTACCTGCATATCTCCTTGAAAAGGGAGTTAATAAGGCTATACTGAGAACAATCAGATCCATTGTTGAGCAGGAATCTATAAAATGTAAGAGATAACATTAATGGCGTATTTCCAAAGGTTGAAAGGAAGAATAAGATATAAAGTGGAAATACAAATTTGAATGAAATATTTCAGTCTCAATTGTGACAACAGCTAGATGTGCTACATATATTAATTTTGGATTCAATATCACAACAACAATAACAACTAAAAAGTATGGAAGAAATATTACAATCCTTTGTTACTAAAATAAAAATTACAGAAGGGTTGATAAAATGGTGCAGAAATTGATGATAGTGTATGAGTTTGACTTCAAATATCTGCATAATCTAGCTAATGTGCTTGATGAAATGTCATTTTCAAAGGTTTTGAGAAGCACAACTTAACAATATATGAACAATATTTATGTATATATGATGTTTTGGACATTGGTATTTTATAGGTTGAAGAAATGTTCTATGTAATGGAACATGCACATGGAAAATAAGAAGAGAAAATGACTTCTTACATTGATCAACAATAAGGGATATTTTGAATAACTATGGAGTCACAAGAGAAATTATAGGGATTATTGTTGATTTCTTGAGAGATTATTATTGGTTTCTTCAAACTCCTTGACAAACATACATTTGCTATTAGTATACCCATGAAATAAACAATAAGGGATATTTTCAAGAACTATGGAGTCACAAGAGAAATGTTAGAGATTATTGTTGATTTCTTGAGATATTATTGTTGATTTATTCAAATTAATTGAAAAACATGCGTTTGTTATTAGTATATTTGTGAAAGAAACATCAATAGTTTATTCATGGATGAAACATTAAGATTTGATGTAGCCTGAGAAATCCTATGGGTATAACATACAACATTAGGAATTATGAAGTATATCTAATGACCAACCATAACTTATTTTCACGGGGACATGAAAAGTTGTAGGCATGTGGGATATGTTGGGTTATCTACTTTCCATCCCTTTTTACCACTCAAAACATCTCTTATTGGTCCTTTTCTTACATGTTGTCGGCCATTCATTAGCCTTCTTACCTTATTTTCTCATGAACATGTCAATTTATAAGTAGTTAACTATTGTCATTTCCATTTCATTTTAATAGATTAAGGTAGATAATTCTCAATGTTTTTAGTAATGATGTTTTTTTCTAGTAATCTCTTGAAATTCCTATGGAGGTTCTCCAAGTAGCTTTCGAGGATGGTGTATCCACGCAAATCTAAGGGTAATTATAAGACATCAGTTTTGCTATCAACATCAATGAAATAATTTCATGTTGTTTACTTTGCACCAACATCAATTTGAAAAGCCTCAAGGAAAGGATCAATATTTTAGACAAGTTGAATTGTGCCATCAACCTTGACTATGGCTGTGAGTTTTGGGGAAAAAAAGGGTGGAATCTAGGAAATATAAAACATGGGCTTTGTCCAAGATATCTAGATTTAGGTTACTGACAAGATTTTCCTCCAAATAATGCACAGGTTTGGAGATACTCATGATACATTCAGACGAAAATTTGAGGATACTATCATTGTCTCGTTATGGTGAAACTAAGAAATCAGTTAGAAAATAATTTTATATTATTCTTTTTTCAGATACTACAATGATAAATAAACGTTATGTCCTCAGATCTTTAGTGGATTACAAAGATAAAACAATATTTTTATAAATAAATTATGATATGATGAGCCATTTTTTTAGGAAACTACCTCAAATTTTTATTAATCCTTCTTGAATAGATATTGGGAAAAGGCCTTGATTAGGGGGAGAAAAGAGTTCTGAATGAGAGATTTTTTTTTAGAACTTGGCTCCTCTAGAATGACCCTATGTGGTGACTAGTGGGATCAAGCGTTGTTGTATCAATTTGTTTTATGTAAAATATTATGGATCTCTTAATAAAAAGGTTGATCAATAAGTTTCGTTATATGTTTCTCTTAATCTCCCTTCTGTGATATATTTTTGTAGAGGTAGGGATCTAGTTGGCCTTGGCTTACCAACCTAACCCATTTCTCTCTTGTAAATCTCTTCCCAAAATGTATGGATCTACGTGTTAACGATTTAGGTTTAGAACTGTGTGTGGATTTGAGTTGAGAATGTAGTTTCTCCTCAAATTTGAGTTTGATAGATCATGGTAATGTGTGGACATGCTAGCTTGTCTTTCTTAATAGCATTTATTGAATTCAAGAGCAAACATTTAGATATCTAAATGTTTATGTCAATTTAGGTTTTGAACTCATTCAAAGGTTTAGTGCCAGAATTGTTTCTTAAGCTTTATTTTCATGTCAATTGTATTATGTAGGTTTATGTGTGGATTTACGATCTGTTGTGCATTTTTCAATTGTTACAATGAATGGATCCTAGTGTTATGGTGTTTTAGACTTTGATTTGGTGTTTCTAGTCTAAAATAATATTGACTCGAAGTTATATGAGATTACCATCTAAAGGTATTTTTCTTCTAGACTTAGTGCTTGAGGTGTAAAGTTATGTATTAATAAGCCCATAATATATTTTTAGTGGTTTGTGTTCTTTATTTATATATGAGTTTGTGACAATTTAAAATTTTGTTTTAATCCTTTAAAATTTTTACTCAATTTCATTATAGTTATAGGTGTGCGCGTACATTTCAAGGCAAGCATTCATGTAATATTTTGTAATAAGATAAGCTTTGAATGTAACCATATATAAAAAAATTTATCTAGAGTTCTCTTTTATGATCTATTCTTATTTTTTCTGGAGGGAATTATTACAAATTTTTGTGGATTCAATGTGAGTTCCTTGTTGAATTAGCCATTTATAACATATAGTTGTAGGTTATCTTATCTAATTTGTATTGATATCAATAAAGAGTGATTAGGGAAGGTTTGGGACTAGTCATTTTTATCCTTCAATAGATATTTAGTACAACTGAAGTAGGCATTTATAACATATCATAGTAGGTTCTATTATTTATTTTGTATTGAGATCAATAAAGAGAGATTAGGAAATGTTTAGAACTAGTCAATTTTACCCTTCAATAGATATTTAGTACAATGCTACTTAGTGGTTCTACGTGATCCAGCCTGAACTCTTTATTTTAAATGCTATGCTTATAGAAGTTGCAAAGAGATATTTAGTCCCTTTGTTAAGTTGAGAACTAAGTGAGACATTAGGTCAACCAACCCCAAATGAGCTGGAACTAATAACTCTTTAGATTTTTTTTCTTGTGATCATGGAGATCATAATGAGGTTTTTATTCCCTTTGTCCATTAGCCTAGGATGAGCCAAAACTAAAAAAATAAATGCCCCTTCAAGCTTAAATTCTTTTATGATTTCATTGAGAAAGGGTAACTAGAAGTATTCTAGTTATTTGAAAGGTAGGAGGTTATGCTTTGGTAGAAACCAAAGTGATGTTGGATTTTGACGTTGACTGTGTGAAGTTCCCTAAATAGATAAATTTATTTTGGTAGGTTCCTTGGCTTTTGTATCAACACATACTACTTAGTGAATCTATTTATACTACTATTAAATTCATAAAATAAGGGTTGAAGAATTTGTTTGTCAATTACTACACCCAACACCTTTATTTGTCAAATTTCTAGAAATACAAGGAAATTTGAGTGTATTGTATAAAACCCATGCCAAATAACCTTAGAAGTCCCCATTAATAAAAAGTCACTATCAAATTGATCAAGTTACTTACCCAATAAATGAGTCAAATTCTTTAATATTTTTTGAATCTCATGGACTTATATCTATCATTTAGTGGCCACTGGGACTAACATATTAATAAACCACATAAATGGTTTAATCTAAACTGGATTCTTGAAAATGTAAGAAGTGTAAGCCTTAGTTTTATGTGTGGAGGATCAACCCAAAAGGGTGGAATCATTACTAAAATTGGAGATGTTAGATATACAAATGTTTTGAGGATTGTATCTGCAGATCATTATCCATTTTTTTCAAAATATTTTGTAGTGAAGAGTGTTTGGAGGATTTTTCTAGGTGAGGAAATTTGTTGTTTAATGGTGATTCAAAAATAAATTTATCCATATTCTATATAGTATTAGACAAGGATATTGGAAAATATAAGTATAATATTTTAGTGATGTGGAAGACAATTATGAAGTATTTTCATTTAATTGGGTGTAAGGTAGGCACTAACTTGGAGGGTTGGTATGGAAAATTTCATACATATCAAGGAGGATGCATGGGTTGGGAGTAGAAGCCACCACCCAATTAAACAAAAAATAATTCAATAACAAAGGGAAGCAATTTTTTTCATGTTTTCTTAAATTTTGAATCCACGTGAAACTTAAATGCGGAGGCATAGTTTTTAAGGATAAAAGATGGAAGGAGAAAATGTCAATAGTAGTAGTACTATATTTTGAATTTGAAAGTCCTTAAGAATAACTGTTTATGTAGTGTTTATTAATGAACAGAGTATTAAGTTTGGATAAATTATAGAAGAGAAATTAGTAGAGGCATCAAGTATATGTTATTGAGAGACTTATTGAAAAGAAAAAATGGTAATTTTTTCAAGCAATGTCAATGTTCTAAAAAAGTGTGCTAGAAGTGGAGGTGGTAACAAGTTTAAAACATGCTTTTATAGTAGGGAATACACAAACAAAAACATATAAGGCTTTTCCATTAACATTTCCATTAGTAACTGAGACAACCATGAAGGTTTCAATTTTTAAATAAAAATACATTTAAAAAAAAAAAATTGTATCTAATGGACTCAACTTATGTAGGAATTTAGTAGGAAGTACACAAACAAAGCCTTCTAATGTTTTTCCAGCAAGGAGGATATGGATGGCCATTAAGGTTTCATTTTTTTAAATAAAAGTAAATTCCTTTAGTAAATAAAAGTAGATTCCTTTAGTAAATTTTGTATCCAATGGTCTCAACACAACATATGGAGTAATTTTACTATGCCGTAAGGTGTCACTATTTGAAAACAACACCCATGTTTTCTTGCTATCCTTCATGTGCATTGTTCAATATTTTGTTAGACGATTAAATTCTTCTTGCCTGTTGACTTGAACTTAGGTTAGTTATTAAAGTTCGTTATGAGCTTGGCGTTTCCCTATAGTTTATATGTTTGATGGAGCTTGGATTGAAAGACGAGTATGACAGAAAAAAAATAAAAAAATTACTTGTCGCTCCTCCATTCATCATTTTCATGTTGCGAGCAAGTGAATGTTCCATACGAAGCTTCATTTCATTGTTCATCTTGGAAATGAAGCCCTCCACTCGTTTATTTCAGCTAGTCTTGCGCTCGAGAGAAGGCTCTTTCCTCAACCCACACCTAATTCGGGTTTTCTAGGGAGGTTCTCGGTATGATCCTTGTCATTGCTCCATGTGTCGGATTTAAGGAAAGGCTGCAGAAAAAATAAGAGTTGCGGGATGCAACATCTTTGGCGTCCGCACGGTGGATCGTCTCCGAGGTATCGGAATTTTGAAGGTGCCACGTCAGGGGAGGACCTCAACCTTCCATGATGGCCTTCCAGGTCAATTTCAGTGTGTTTGCCTTCTTCTTGGACCGCAAAACCCCCAGCAATTTGGCGTCCATGGCTGACTTTAAACTTTCGGATTTCTTATAATGCGTGTTAATGCATGAGGGCGTCAAAGGCCTTTCCAATCTTCTTACATCAAAGGTTCGAATCCTTTCAGGTATCGTTGTGGAATTTACCTTCGACTCCGTTTCCACCTCTTCCAATTCCTTTATGTAATATTTTTCTATCAATTCTTCGTCATAAATTTGCTCCTCCTCCTCTTGATGTTGTTGCTTCTAATGGAGAGCCGAAGTAGGGTCATGCTCCTCATGTGACTTGCTCGATAAGTCGAATTTGTGTTGAAATCTTGAATTGGCGAGAATGGCGAGAATGATACTTTTCAATAACACAAACAAAATTGTCAGCGTCATCCACGCCGAGACCGTCTCATGAATTTTGGGAAACACGGCGTGAAAGAATTCATACAAAGCAACAAATGCAGGCTTCACGAATAGAGGAACTATGTTAGGTCCCTATAGTACTAGTATAGTCCCTTATTGTTGTTAGTGTAACCCCCTTATTGTTATTATTGTACCCTTGTAACCCCCATTTTGTTATTATTGTGCCCTTAAATTATTATTGTTAGGTCGGCTAGGATTACATTGTGGCCCACTAGGATTACATTACGGCCCCATGGACTCCTATATATAGAAAGGAGGTTTTGTAAATTGTATCATCCAAGAATTGTTCATTTATGTAATGTATTGGAGGTTGCCCCCTCGAAGAGGTTCATTTATAAGGTGTTGATATCTCTTTTCTTCTCTTTTTGGAGCTGGTTACACAACATTTGGTATCAGAGCTTGGGATTCTAGGGTTTCTTTGCTCCAAACAGGTCATCGCGGAATTTTCGCTATAACTTTTTTTCTACGAAGTTTTAGAAGCTGAAATTTTTAGGGTGCAAAGCTGAAATCCTGAGGAAGATTTTCTAAAAATTTTAGAGCTTGGTTCGCAATATTTTTGGAGATATCATCTGTGGAAGTTAGGTCTTTTTTCAAGCTCCTAAACAGGTCATCGTGGCATTTTCACTATAAACATTTTTCTACGAAGTTTCAAAATCGGAAATTTGTATGGTGCGAAGCTGAAATCCTGAGGAAATTTTTCAAAACGTTTCAGATCTTGGTTCGCAATATTTTTGGAGATATGATCTGTGGAAGGTAGTGCTTTTTCAGGCTCCTGAATTGCATCTCAAAGAGGTGATCGTGGGAAACGTTCAATAACTCTGTGTATGGGAAGTGGATTTGAGTGCCGTAAAAAGTGGTCGCAAGTACATGGACTATAGTTTCTTGGCTATCAATTTCAGAGACAAAGGACGAAACAGTGACACGTGGCAAGTCCTACAAGTTTGCTCTACTGAACCAGTCCAAAATTAGGTCATTATGGGAGATTGGACACAACTTTGTCTTGGGGAATCCAAATTAGATCAGACCTATGGAATTTGAAAGAAGCTTCAAAGGGCTACTACAGGGCTGAATTTTAGATATTTAATATTTTCAATTACAGAGATAATTCAATTTCAATATCGAGCTCCTCAAAGCAAGTAAAAGGTATCAATATTGGATTCTAAAATGACGCCTAAAAAGAATTCAACACCAATTAAGCCTTCAGAAGGCTCTACCATGACTCATGAAGTTGAAGAATTGCAACATGATCTATCAAAATTAAAAGAGCAAGTGCAACAAATTTCACTCTTGCAAAAAGCAGCAAAAAATGAAATGGAAGTTTTGAAGAAAGGCGTGGAAGTGAAGATGGACGGTTTGAAGAAAGGCATGGAAGCTAAGATGGATGGCGTGGAAGTGAAGATGGACGGTTTGAAGAAAGGCAAGGAAGATAATATGGATGGAATGGAGGCTGGCATGGAATCTAATATGGATGACATGGAAGCTAAGATCGATGAGAAAATGGAAAACACGAATAATTTTCTAAAAGCAGACATGGAAGGTTTGACAAATTTTATACAAGAAAGGTTTCCTAATGGTGAAAAGATAGTAGAAGAACCTCATGATGAGAACAAAATAAATGTTAATTGTGATTTCATAAACTCTAATGTTGGCGGGAAGAACCACCATATTCCAAAGATGGATATGAGGAAGTTTGATGGAAAGGATCTTGTAACATGGATACTACAGATGGAGCAATATATTGATCTCCATAACGAACAAAACACACAAAAGGTATGCATTGCAACTTTACATTTAGAACAAAATACATTTGTATGGTATCAATGGCTTTGCTCCCGTAAAAAAATTGTCACTTGGTCAATTTTTACGGAGGAAATGATATCACATTATGAGGATACAAAGAGCAACACCTTCTTTAACCAATTGATAAATCTCAAACAAAAGGGTTTAGTGGGGCAGCACGTTGAAGACTTCCAAAAATTGAATATAAGGGTAACTAATATTCCAGAGGAACACAGGATTGATCTCTTCTTAGGTACTCTAAAGGATAACGTCCAACATGAAGTTCGTGTTTTGGAACCTGATTCATTGGAGAAGGCATTCAGGTTGGCAAGAAAAGTTGAATGTAAAATTATGGCGACAAGGAAGCCTACCACTCAATTCTATAAAGAAGGAAGTGTTTCTATGCCTAGATTTCCACAACCTACAAGGTTGACACCACAACAATTGGAAGAAAAAAGAGCAAAAGGGCTTTGCTACAGTTGTGATAGAAAATACACTAAAGGTCATAAGTGTGCTGAAAAGAAATTATTTTACATAGATTGTGATGAAGAAGAAGAAAATGAAAAAGAAGAGGATATACACCAGGAACTAGCCATAGAAGAGGAAGAAATGAATCTGACCATATCATGTAATGCACTGGCCAGAATTACCACTCCTCAAACTCTCAAGATAGTAGGACAGATCAAGAAGAAAAGGGTAATAGTGTTGATTGATTCAGGTAGCACCCATAATTTTATTCATTGTAAGGTAGCCAAGGAATTAAATTATTTCCTATACCCAGCACCAGAATGTCAAGTGATGGTTGCAAATGGAGGAACTATAAATTGCTCTGGAAAATGCCATAACATCAAGCTAACCATGGGGGATTATGTGTTGACTAGTCCAATGCTTTCCATTCCTATGGGAGGTGCTGATGTTGTACTAGGAGTACAATGGTTACAATCTTTGGGGACGGTAGCTTTTAATTTTCAAGAACTTTTCTTGAAATTTTTTTCAGAAGGAAAGGAAGTCGAATTACGGGATATTGAAGGGAAGCCAGGAAGGATAATAAGCTCTAATGTCATGACAAAGCTTCTAAAGAAATAACAATGAGGCGTAATTGCACAATTATGCTCACTAGACGTTCTGACATCAAAATGATCTATTTCGGCAGATCTCCAACAAGTCTTGGACAATCATTCCAATGTGTTTGAAACTCCCAAAGGACTCCCACCTATTCGTGATCATGATCATGATATTCATTTGATTCCAGGAAGTGTTCCTCCAAACATCAGGCCTTATAGATATCCTTACTTCCAAAAGAGAGAAATTGAATGTATGATTGCAGAAATGTTAGAGGCGGGTATAATTCAACCTAGTCAAAGTTCTTTCTCTGCTCCTGTAGTATTGGTACACAAGAAGGATAGATCATGGCGAATGTGTCCGGATTATAGGGAGCTCAATAAGCTCACCATTAAAGACAAATTTCCCATTCCTGTGATTGATGAATTATTGGATGAATTACATGGAGCAATTTATTTTACAAGTTGGATCTTCGTTCAGGATATCATCAAATTAGAATGAAGACTGAAGATATTCCAAAAACAACATTTCGAACTCATGAGGGTCATTATGAATTTTTGGTCATGCCTTTTGGCCTTACCAATGTACCTTCTACATTTCAAGGGTTGATGAATTCCATTTTCAAACCCTTCCTTAGAAAATTTGTGCTAGTATTTTTTGATGATATACTAATCTACGACAGGTCTTGGAAGGATCATGTTGAACATGTTGACAGGGTGCTCAAACTATTGCAGGAGAAACAATTATATGCAAAAACATCCAAATGTTTCTTTGGAGTACAAGAGGTGGAATATCTGGGTCATATTATATTTCACGAGGGTGTTAAAGTAGACCCTAACAAAATTAAAGCCATTAAGGAATGGAAAGTCCCCAAGACAATAAAGCAGTTGCGAGGATTTCTCGGGTTAACAGGCTATTATCGCAAGTTTGTTAAGAATTATGGGAGAATAGCAGCACCTCTAACAACATTATTGAAGAAAGATGCATTTTCATGGACTCCTGTAGCAACTAAGGCCTTTGAACGTCTTAAAGAGGCAATGTGCCTAGCACCGGTCTTAGCTACACCAGACTTCACAAAAACCTTTATTGTGAAATGTGATGCCTCAGGAAATGGAATTGGTGCAGTTTTAATGCAGGAAGGAAGACCCATTGCTTTTGAAAGTCGTCCAATCAAAGGAAAGTATTTACAGAAACCTATTTATGAGAAGGAAATGTTAGCAATACTGCATGCCCTAAAGAAATGGCGAACTTACCTAATGGGAAGACACTTCAAGGTAAAAACTGATCATGATAGTCTTAAACACTTTTTGGAACAAAGAATATCTTCAGAAGAGCAGCAAAAATGGGTCACAAAGATATTGGGTTATGAATTTGAAATAATCTACAAAAAAGGAAAGCTTAATGTTGTTGCATATGCACTCTCAAGAAAGAATGAAGAGGTGGAAGCATTGCTTTGTGCCATTTCTATTATCCAACCAGATTGGATAACTGAAGCAAGAGATGAATGGAAGAAGGACAAAGATGTATGGACACTCATTCAAAAGTTGCGGCAAGATCCTAGTACATCTGATACATTTAGTTGGAAAAATGATTCCTTATGGTACAAAGATCGCTTATATCTTTGTAAGAATTCCCAACTAAAACAAAAGATTCTTCTGGAATTGCACACTTCTCCTTTAGGAGGACACTGAGGATTTTTTAAAACTTACCACAAGGTGAAGAAAGATTTTTTTTGGGATGGCCTTAAATCTGATATTCAAAAGTTTGTGGCGGAATGTTTGGTTTGCCAGCAGAATAAAGTGGAGACAATTAAGACCTCGGGACTTCTACAACCTTTATCCATTCCATGTCAACGTTGGGAGGAGATTTCAATGGATTTTATCACAGGTTTACCGAAGTCCGAAGGCAAGAATGTCATCATGGTGGTAGTTGATAGACTTACCAAGTATGCACACTTTTGTGCATTATCTCATCCATTTAAAGCAAGTATAGTTGCTACTACATTTGTGGACAAAATTCAAAAGCTACATGGAAGCCCAAGGGTTATTGTGAGCGACAGAGATCCCATTTTTACGGCAAATTTTTGGACGGAGTTATTTTCTTGTTTGGGTACTCAATTAGCTCATAGCTCATCTTATCATCCTCAATCTGATGGTCAAACTGAGATAGTAAATAAATGTTTGGAAGAATATCTTCGTTGTTTTGTATCTGATAAACAAACACAATGGGTCAAGTGGTTACCTCTCGCTGAATGGTGGTATAACACTTCCTTCCATACTGCAGCAAAAATGACCCCATTTATGGCACTTTATGGATATCATCCACCATCGATCACATCATCTTTAAGGGAAAATTCAAAGGTTCAAGCAGTGGAAGATCACATCGAGAATCAGCAAGAAGTTCTCCAACTCTTAAAGGATAACCTGAATTTGGCACAAAATCGAATGAAACAACAGGCAGATCAACATCGCAACGAGAGAAGTTTTGATGTCGGAGATTGGGTATTTTTACGGCTACAACCATACAAACAAATGTCCCTCAAGCAAGCTAAGAAGGATAATAAATTATCGCCAAAGTACTATGGTCCTTACAAGGTGTTGCAAAAGATTGGTACTATGGCATACAAATTGGAGCTTCCTGCTTCTTCACGAGTGCATCCAGTTTTCCATATTTCATGCTTAAAGAAGGTTATAGGTGAAAATCTTCCAGTTCAAACAATATTGCCAGAACTTGATGAGGAAGGAAAAATCATATTGGAACTGGAAGCGGTCACGGAAACAAGAACTCGACAACTACGGAATCGGTCAATTTCAGAGTATCTCATCAAGTGGAAGAACTTACCCACTGAAGATTCTACATGGGAGGATGAGAATTTTATACAAAAGCACCCAGAGCTACTCAAGCGTTGAGGACAACACTTTTTTTAAAGGAGAGGGGCATGTTAGGTCCCTATATTACTAGTATAGTCCCTTATTGTTGTTAGTGTAACCCCCTTATTGTTATTATTGTACCCTTGTAACCCCCATTTTGTTATTATTGTGCCCTTAAATTATTATTGTTAGGTCGGCTAGGATTACATTATGGCCCAATGGACTCCTATATATAGAAAGGAGGTTTTGTAAATTGTATCATCCAAGAATTTTTCATTTATGTAATGTATTTGAGGTTGCCCCCTCGAGGAGGCTCATTTGTAAGGCGTTGATATCTCTTTTCTTCTCTTTTTGGAGCTGGTTACACAACAAACTAAGATGTGGGAGCCGTTGGAAAGGACGAGAGTCTTCCAGGTAGGTTTCTCTTATGGGATGCAATTAGTTTGGTTTTAGTTTGTTTCAGTGATGTTGTTGTTGGTGTTATAATGGTTGCTTCTGGAAGTTGTTGTGCCTGAGCCTGGATTAGGCTCAAAATCCCTTACTCCAACTCAAGATCTAACTCAAAAGCCAAAGCCAAAGCCAAAGCCCTCTCCTGCACCTAAACAGAGCTCTCCAGTAGCAACTTCTCGATAGGGTAAGATTCCCAAAGATTAAATTTTGGCTATCACAATGTTGTTAAAACTTTAACATTTTTGTGTGACATAGAATGGACAAACTCAATCATGTCCAAACAACAAAAGACAGTGTTGAGTATGATTTTTTTTCTCACAGTATGAAGAGAATAATGTGTTTGCCATCTCGCAAAAGTAGACAAGTTCTTAGAATAATAGAGGAAAAACCTATTCCAAATATGTTATTTCCATCACTAATAAATCTCCACATGAGACAGTTACATCTCTCCAATTCTCTATCCAGGATCTATATGGTCCTCTATGGGGTCTCTCCAAACCAAATGCCAAAAAATTTTATTCATTTCCTAAATGGTTGAAGTCTCTATCTCCTGGCCAAATTTTGGATTTTGTGTACATCCATGTTGGTCCTCCAGTAGTCATTTCCATAGTTAACTATCAGATGAATTGATCAATTACATTGGTTTTTAGGGTGATGGAAAGTTCACGGAAAAAGAATTATCAGTGATGGGTTAGCTGTAGCTTATCTATATGGATTAGTGACACTAATTCCTATTGCACGTGCTGATGGAAATGGAGACTATGGTTGGGCCAAGCTTGGATCTCTGTGCTGACTGACATTTCAGTATGGTTTTTTTTGGGATATAAGTGAGGGAATAAATTCATGGAGCAATTGAGCTCTTGACACTATTTTTTAATAATGTTTTGGGGTTATAATTAGAGTTGAATAAGAGTGAGGTGAATCAATTTATTGTTGTATTTGGGATTAGTAATTTGTTCAGAGGATAAATTTGTCAATTCTTTAGAGGATAAATCTGTCCAGAGAAAAAAATTATGCAATGTGATCAGTACTACGTTTTGTTATTGCCTTTTTAGTCTTTTGAATCAATAATAATATTAAAGACTATTGAAAACTGTTTTTGGCATTGCATCCAGCAAATTAATTTGTATTTTATTTGTGTTTTAGGCATTGCCTTCACATGTATTATATGATGAAATTTACTTCTTCCTTTACTAAAATTGACCAAAACCACTACAAATATCTTGGTTAACAACTATTGGATCTCTTTAAAAATATTACAACATTTCCTTTGCAACATCTGGTGATGGTGCAATTGCTAATATATTATAAACAACAAATTTAGTTGAGGCTCTCTGTTAAAAACAAAGTAATAAGACATTTCTCTTAACTTGTTTTAAGAGAACATCCCAATAAGAAATAGAGAATGTGGAGAGAAAGATTCTATTATGCCTATTTAATCACTCCATTAATTATAGGGAAAGAATGAGATAGGGTCAAGTAATTGTGTAAAATCCATGAGATTTAGAAGAATATTGTCCATGCGAAATGAAAAAAAAATAAAAAATTAACAATTTACACTTACGATTGTAATGGAATGAGTGAATATTAAACAAATGTCTGGAAGTGTTAATAAATTTTGTTTGGAGTCAAACATTTGATTGCCTTTTTCAAACATGTTGCTTTTCTAAATATATACAAAGAAATATGAAAGTTGATGTTTTATCTCATACTGAATTTTGATTAACAAGAAGTAAAACGTGAAACATCTTGATCTTTATTACATTTAATAAAAAAATATCATTTTGATCTTTATTACATTTAATAAAAAAATATCATTTATGACCTTTGATTAAAGTATCTATTTTATTTTTAAATATTAAAATTATATATTGGTTATAAATATTAAAGTTTTATTATTTTTAATTTTATTTTTAAAATTAAAATTATGAAGTTGTTTATAGAAGGACTAATTTGCTTCGAGCTGCAATTTTTCCATGATGGTAGGAATGTTTAAATCTTTGTTTTTATGGTGGAAATAAATTCACCATAAAAACCTGATTGCATCTCTTTAAAGTTTAATAAAATTTGCAAAATAAATCGTTATTTTTATTTGCCAAATTTTCTATTATTTTCCAGGCGAATTTACACGATACTTGTACCGCAGAATATTTTACGCAATTATTAAAAATAAGAAGTACAAAAGCGCGCAACAATTTTTCGTGTCGGCTTGGGAAAAATAACACGGTTGGTAAGTATATTAACTTTAGAATGATATCAGAAGCGCATTAGCGCTCAATACCTGAGGTGATCGGAGGAATGCTGTGTGATTGCGCTATCATCTTCACAGTTTCTTCGCCATACACGCTGAAACTTCTACGACATATGTTTCAGAAAACGACAGGATGGAGAAATCAAGAAATGGAAGCGATATTGATTATACCGAAGCGATATTGAAGCGAAATCAAGAAATATTGTGATAGAAATATTTTTAGGAGAATTAACGGTCAGGTGAACGGAGACGATACGGTGTGGGAAAGATATGTGGTTTCGGATGACCAATCGGCATCCAGGGAAAATGAATGTGCTGTTCAGCAACATTTGGTCTCTGGCGTGGTGTTTAGAAAGATTGAAACAGAGAACGTATTTGACTGGAAATTGGAGAACGTTTGGGATAGTGTGTCTGTACATCAATTAGATGACATTCGACAGAACGTTTGGGATAGTGTGTCTGTACATCAATTAGATGACATTCGACAGAACGCCGACTATGAATCGCGTCCTCCGACATAGAGTGCTCGAAGGGATATGAAGGCAGCAATGGCCGAAAACGTGAATATTGTTTTGCAGCGAAATGTGTGGAGCCAACAAGTTGTATGGAGTGGAAGTTTTGCAGATTGTCATCGTGTACTGCAACTCTTGGAAAACGATAGTAATACCGCTAATTCTATAGAATTGAGAGTTGAATGTTTTGATCTTAATATTTCTTTTCTTGAGCGATACCTTGCCCTCCATGAGAGTTATCCCGTAGCCGCTGCTATTGCTGCTGTTGACTGTTCCGAAACCGTTATTGTTCCACACCAATCCATGGGCATAGATGATGGTGACGGCGACATATTGTTATGTGCCATTTGTCATGATATGCTCATTACTGGAGAAATTGCAAATCGACTACCTTGCAATCACCTTTTTCATCGGACCTGCATTTGCCTGTGGTTTTATGTTAAAATCGAATGCCCTCTGTGTAGGACCCAGCCGAATTTCAGAGCTAGATAGCCTCGGCCCTCAATGTCTTCATCTTTTTAAATATCGATGGTCTTTCTCATCATTACCCCCACATAATCCAGGAGTTTCCATTGAATTTACAGGCGAAAATTTGGTAGCTTTTAGATTTTAGTATGCTAAGGACTTATAGCCGCCAATATATTTGTCTAAATATGGGCTTTCTACCGTGAGCAAATCTCCTCGTTCAGAGAAAAAACAATCTATTTTGTATTATATCATATTTATATAATTTTTCATTTATAAGCCATATCTAATTCCACTTCAAAGCCTAAAATGTATATAATTATCGACTAAAAATAATGCATTGGATATCGACTAAAAATATATATAAATCACGACAGCGATCACCATGTAAATATATCATTTGGTGTGGCTACCTCGTCACCGTGTAAAACGTTCCATTTCCTAATAAAGTCTCACGAATTCATTTTATTTGAAGATAAATTGATGGGCCATATTTTTAAAGATCATGCATTTGATATCGAGTCAGAGCTGAGCTATCTTTTAGCACTACCAGCTCATTATGATACTTCTAGATAGTTTTATCAAATCGTTATGCTTGCAGATGTTAAATCATTATTGAAAGATAAATAAATAGATTTAATGCATGATTGGACACCTCAATTATCGTCCACTAGATTTGACCCTTATCAAGCCACTTCCGTATTTGGAGGAATTATCATGGAAAGTAGAGTTGTATATTTTGTTGGCGGTACTCTTAACATTAGCATCCATGTTATCATTATATCAAGTTGAAAATGACGACAAACAAAAAAAGAAGAAGAAGAAGAAGGGGGAGACACTCGGTGAAACTAATGCTTGTGAAGTCACAACTTCTATATCATTGTGACTTCAAAATGCCACCCCTAAAGTGTAGGAGAATAGAACGACCTTTCCAACTTACGATCAATTTGTGATTAATGGAACATAAACATAAGTGGAATTTTGAGGGTTCAGTATCTTCCTGAGTTATATCTTAGAAGAAAATGATCGAATTATATTTTAGAAGAAAATGACCCATGAATCCCCTTAGCCAGTGTTGAGGTCAAAAGAGAAGCCTAACAACACCCTCTCTCACCTACAATTTGGAAACATAGCAAAAGATTGATAGGATAAGAATTGATTTGGTTCATTTTAACTAGTCTGAATTGATTAGTAATAAGAAGGATTTTCCCACCTTTATTTTCCACTTATTCTCATGTTTTCCTTCGCTGATAGTGTTGGAGGTTCTTCTCTTAGAAATTTAAGGGTTAACTAAAATATTCTCAATTTTTTTTGCATATCTATAAGCCATGGAGGGATATGTACTTGAATAAGGGTTAATCATGGAATTGAGAAAAATATGGGTAGTAGTTCTCTCAACCCTCACATTGTTGGCATTCTTCTTCATTGTTAGTATTTCCCTTCTGCATTGATGTCAAATATGGAGTGAGAATGAAAAAGGTATGGATATTATATCGACTTGAGAGGTTAAAAAAATATACAAGGTTATATATGATGTTGAAATCAATGCCAAAGGGAGAGAATGATGGCATCATAGTGTTTACGTTGTTGTCAACAATAACTTAGCATTATATGCATTTTCATGATGTTAGCTTGTAGATAAAACTCTCAATGATTGGCAGTAGAGCTACAGCAGGATGTATAGGTGTTCGGAACAAAATATTGTTATGATTATGCTATAGGTTTGGAGGTTTTTTCATGATGATTATATATATATATATATATATATATATATATATATATATATAAAACATGATTTTTTCTAGAGATGCTTGAAGAGGAGTATGGAAAACGTATGGAGGTGCTAAATGAGCTTAGCTCAAGTTTGGGTAGAGAATACAAGGAATCATGGGTAACAAGAGGAACATGTGTTATAATGCAACATAGATGACTAATCGCTTGTGTTACAACATAGTTTCTAAAAGGAAGAGGAGCATTGCACTTTTTAGGTGGTTGTTCCTCAATTTATATGCACACTTAGTTATTTCCAAGGCATTTCTATATGGTATTTTCATTTGGTAATTGGTTAAAAAGTTTTAGGAATTCATCTAAAGCATGGTCAAATATTCCAATATCTCTCATTCAATGAATATCATAGTTTATATACTTAAGGAGGATAAATGTATGAAATAGCATACCAACCAAGAGTGTATCAATATAGATGATAAGCTCTCAATTACTTTGATTGCAAATATTGTTTTAATCATTCCAAATAACTATTTATAGGAGAATTATTTAACAGGTTGAGGTTGGTTATATTGTGGATTGAGTAAGTGTGAGAGAAAAAGACAATGTAAAACCCATGAGGAAGATTATGCAGAAAACGTGAAGAGGTTTGTAGAAGTTTTAAAGGGTAGTAGAAATGCTTTTCACCTACCATGTTCAGAAGACAGCGTTGAGATGAAGATAAGGGTGTATTGAACATCTATCTATGGTATCTAACTAACATATATGTCTCTATCAGAACACCATATGCAATTTTTGTGTTGATCATATTTATCATTTTGCATAAAATTGATGATTTTTTATTGAGATGTGTTGTTCTCCTTTGAATTTAGTTTGAATAATGAAGGCACGACTCGAAGAGGTTGAGGAGGTTAGGGCTTCTATGCAATACTCATTGAACAAGAAAGAGGTAGTTTCTCTCTGTTTCATATCACAATATTTTAAAGAATTAATAAATTGGCATACATTTTATAAGTACCATCAATATTGATTCCATCACTACTAATTCACCTCCCCTAGTCTCAGTAGTTATCTACATTTGTAATTTGTGGTATCAAAGATAGTCATCTCCAAGTGAAGTTTACCCACTCGACAATATACCATGGCATATCGAGCTCCTACTTGGGTAAATGCTGCCATTTTTTATGAACGGAGAGAGAAGGTTAATTCAAAGATATCTACTAATGGAACTGAATTGCTAAAAATTATGACAAATGGTTCTGGGAGTAAATATATTTCAAAACGAGATAAATAATGGGATGTACAATGCTATTGTCTAATTTATTACATTCTTCATAATCAATATATCAACAAAATCATGGATCTCAAGACTATAAAATAGATCTAGTATAGGTTGCATGAATTACATGGATAAGAAATTAGTAGTGGTGGCGGAGAAAAGGAGAAATAAATTGAAGATCCTGCTCAATTTATCTCATCATTGCATGTAATACAAAGGGTCTCACTTGAAAATAAATATTTGAAGAAACTCCTTCAAACAAATGAAGAAATAGAGAAAACTTTAAAGCAAGAAATTTCAGATTCGAAAAATGCACTAGATGAAGAAAGTAAAACTAAATTGGTAGCCATCAATTAGATGAAGGATATTAACAAAAAAAGTGAAGCACTAAACTTAACCAAATACTATAAAAGAAGAATTATAAAGGCGCATATTTAGCCTAGAAACATCTATGAGAAAATATGGAAATAACACCAACACCAATATGGGAGAACCATCAACATAATAAAAAAACCATTAAAGAAGCAAAACAACATGCCAATTAAAAAATATTCTTTAAGAGGACATATTGCACCCATGGAATATGCTAGATGTTTTGACTCTGAAAACCCATATATATTACAAAATATTGGAGAATGAATGAGATCATGTCCTCTTAATAAAAGTAACAAACAAAGGAGAAGCATCCTCAAGAAAAAATTAAATGAAGAGAGAACCACAAAAGGTGTTGTGTGTGTTAAATATAATGCCATCAATGTTTGGAGGAGAAAGGAGTAGCAAGAGACCCCCAGTATAAACTGAGGTCTACATGGTCTAAAGTGGAGCAATGGTTGCATCTCGGGTTGAATATAAGTCATTGAAGGTGCAACCCTATTGGAGAGATTATATGAAGACATAATATGCATGTCTGGAAGGAGATGCATTAAGCAAGGGGGAGATACATTAGGTTTAATATATTTTCATTATTTTATACTTTATTCTCATTTCATATTGTTATCATTTGGATTAACTGCATATATTTGTTAATGGATGTAACACCACCCTCCCACATTTACCTAAGCTAAACGATCCACGAGCGTAAACATGTGATAAAATTTTACTATGATATGATTCAACTCCATAAATAGAGTTAAATAAGTTAAAACCTTTAGGAGCCAACCAACAATTCTAGGTGTCCAACCCCTAAGGTAACTAATTCTTTTGATGAACTAGAGCCCAGTCGCACTCATAACAAGCTCTCCATGCGACTAAAATGCTCCAGTCGCATGCACAACAAGGAATCCATGCAACTAAAACCTTTTTCAAGCAGTTTTGTGCTAGTGATGTATCTAGAGGAAAAATTGAAAAAGGACCTAGTCCGATAAGGCCTAGAAATGACATAAACTTCGTCAAACACATCATGAACATGTAATATGCGGGTCATATAATCACATCTTAGAATACAGACTTGATATGTATCTCATATTTATCAAGAAAGACTAATGTTGGCTCATGATAAATGTGTTATCATATATTAGGTAATACAATCATTAACATTTAATATACTAATCAAAACATGATGAGCAGTTTAACTCAAATATTTCGTAAACTATGGTTTTATTTTTCCTTTATTAAATGTATTGCATGAAGTTTTAACCCAGGGCTATTACAAACCCCTCTTCGTTAGGGAGAAACTGGCCTTAGTGTTCAATGTGTTAAATGTTAAGATTGTTTTATGATGTATCAATTACTTTAGCCGAAATTACTTCTTCAAAAACAACGCATCCAATAATTGGCAGTGTAACCAATCATAAACTGTAACTTAAGATAGAGCAATATATGCAGTGATAAGGAAGACAAAAATACAACCATAAATACAGAAAATTGGTCCAAGACCAAAAAGAATCCCACAATGGGGAAACCCTTTCAAATCTTCTTCTTTAGTAGATCGCCATAAAATGTTTTCAACGAAGAGTACATAGCGAAATATATATGGAGCAGAAATAGAAAGATTAGATCTACAGATCCACAAATATACAACATCAAGAAATAAGGATCTAATAAATCAGTAAAGGAAACTGATATCAATAAAAAAGTCCTAGATTTGAATCCGGGATACTATCAAAGATTGATTGGAAGCACTGTGCAAGCAACATAGGTTGATTTAACTCAGATATGCTAAAAAATTCCTTATCCACTCCCACAAGATGTTATTCTCACGAATGTAGCTCCATGGACGCAGCTAGGATGATAATAGCCTATGTATCTAGCCCGAATCAACCTGATATATCCATAGAGCCCAAGTCCTGACCTTGCCACGTTGTACCCGTGAATATGGCACCCTCACTGCTACCTTGACATGCTCTGCCCACGGCTAGAGCCTGATTTTAGTAGTTCTGCGCTTGTGACTATGGCCCAAAAGCCCTATTTTAGAGCGAGCCTCTCAGTTTTGATTCTATACCCTGTGCTAGATTATTTTTTCAGACCTATTTGAGTGACAACATAATAAAGGAACCAACACAAAGGGTGCAAGAATAAAATCTCATGTGTGAATTTGTTAGAATGAGCTTGAGGATGCTTCTATATATATATATATATTTTGTGAGGAACCATTCAGGGATTTGAATAAATTCACATGTGCCTAGGACGTTCCATTCCATTTCATTTTAATAAATAAAATAATTCATAATTTAACGTATGCTTAACCAATTGGGGAGATCTATAGATCGATTTTGGTCCTCTAGAAAAGAGGAATCTAATGCAATTATAATGTCTTTTTTTTTCATTGTAGAACATGGAATTTGACTCTAGCTGCAAAAACTAACACCCTCTCTCAACTACAAAGAATTCCAACTAGTAGCCTCTGCATGTAGATCTGCACATCATGGCGTCGTCACTGCTCAACTCCATCCGCTAAAACTTTCTCGAATCTAGAAGAAAAATAGCTTCCACCTATACTGAGCAAAATGATAATTCACCATACATAGTAAGCCATCTTTGACCATGGAATCTCATCATAGAGCTCATTCTCAACCCAGAATCGAAAAATGGGAGAAAATATTAACCCAATCATGTTTCCTATTGATATTCCCATAAATAACCCTCAATATTAGTGTGGTAAAACACCTGCATCATAATTGACTCAGGTTTTACAACCCAATTACACTCTTAACTCATTGGCAAAATGAAGAGTGGTATTCTCGACAAGCCTTTCTTGAGGGTATGATGCCAACTAAGGTATACTATGTATAGACCATATAGGGTATAAGCATATACTAACCTACGAAGATAGTGGAGCAACATATCAACCCTCTGTAACATATATGGAAGTACCTTATTATCTAGACATCCCTCAACCCCATGAGCCATCTATCTCAATTGCTCACCCTGAGAGCTCAAGCACGGTAGGAAGGGTTTCCTCACTCTCCTCGATCAGTGTGACCCTGTATCTGGAGGGACTACATCCATCAGTCCAAGTTGTTCTTTGAAGACCAATAACTTCCCTTTTGCTAATTCCTTGGTGAGAGTATATGTTATATGCTCGTGAGTTATATATGATGGAGTCTAGAAAATCCTCTCTCTGGACTTGTCATGAAACACAATGTTCTATGCCAAATGGATCTCTCTCTTGTTGTCACAATATATCACTGTAGGGTCTAGGACTTGACCAAATAGCTCAATTCCTTAACCACATAGCTTCACAACTAGTTGTGCTAGGATCAATGTATTATGCTTCTATGGTGCTGAATGATATGTAATTTTCCTTCCTTCTCATCATGGATACCATGGAAAAATTAAGGCTGAAACCAAATCCTTATGTACTTTTTCTATCGATAAAATTTCCTACCTAGTCAACATCAGTTGATCCATGAAGTTGAATGTCTCCAATAGAATATCTTATACCAAGCGTGATTGATACATGTAGGTATCTCAATACATATTTGGCCATGGTCCATTGTGCATGGAGGGGGTATGTTTACTTCATATCATATGTATGCATGGGTGTTCATAGGGAACATTAGGGCTCCAATTAGTTGTCTATACTCGGATGGATTTGATATGTCATGTCCAGCTACTCTACCACATAACTTCTTGAAGTTCATTTCCATCGAGGTAACCATGGATTTGAACTTATTCATACCAAATCATTCTAGAAACTTGACTGTTATGAAACCAGCTCCAAAAATAGAAGAAAAGAGAGTCAATACCTTAGAAATAAACCACTTCGAGGGGGCAACCTCCAACACATTAGATAAATGAACAATCCTTGAATGATACAAATGACCAAAACATCCTTCTATATATATGGGTCCATGGGGTCACAATATAATCCTAGCTGACCTAACAATAATAATGTAAGGACACAATAATAGCAATATGTGGGTTACAAGGGCAGAACAATAACAATAAGGGGGTTATACTAAAAACAATAAGGGACTATACTAATAATATAGCTACCTAACATGCCCTTCTCCTTCAAAGAAGTTTTGTCCTCAACACTTGAGTATATCTGGATGATTTTGTATAAAATTCTCATCCTTCCATGTAGAATATTCAGTAGGTAAGTTCTTCGATTTGATGAGATACTATAGAATTGATCGATTTCATAGCTGTCAAGTTCTTGTTTCCATGACTGCTTTAGGTTCCAATATGATTTTTCCATCCTCATAAAGTTCTCGAAATATTGTTTGAACTTGAATATTCTCCCCCATAACCTTCTTTAAGCATGAAACATGGAAAACTAAATGCACTCACGAAGAAGTGGGAAGCTCCAATTGGTATGCCATAGTACCAATATTTTTCAACACCTTGTAAGGACCATAGTACTTTGGCGATAATTTATTATCCTTCTTATCTTGCTTGAGGGACATTTGTTTGTATGGTTGTAGCCTTAAAAATACCCAGTCTCCTACATTTAAACTTCTCTCGCTGTGATGTTCATCTGCCTGTGGTTTTATTCGATTTTGTGCTAAATTTAGGTTATCTCTTAAGAGTTGGAGAACTTCTTGTTTATGTTTGATGTGACATTCCATTGCTTGAACCTTAGAATTTTCTGTTAATGAAGACATGATGGACGGTAGATGAAGTCCATAAAGTGCTATAAATGGGGTCATTTTTGATGCAGTATGGAAGGAAGTGTTATACCACCATTCAGCGAGAGGTAACCACTTCACCCTTTGTGTTTTTTTATCAGATACAAAACCATGAAGATATACTTCCAAACATTTATTCACTATCTCAGTTTGACAGTTGGATTGAGGATGATAAGATGAGCTATGAGTTATTTGAGTACCCAAACAAGAAAATAATTCCATTCAAAAATTTCCAGTAAAAAGAGGATCTCTGTCACTTACAATAATCCTTGGGCTTCCATGTAGCTTTTCAATTGTTTCCATAAATGCCATATCAACTATACTAGCATTAAATGGGTGAGATAATGCACAAAAGTATGCACACTTGGTAAGTATATCAAATACCACCATGATGACACTCTTTCCTTCGGACTTAGGTAAACCTGTGATAAGATCCATTGAAATATCCTCCCAACATTGACTTGGAATGGATAAAGGTTGTAGAAGACTCGAGGTCTTAATTGTCTCAACTTTATTTGGCTAGCAAACAAAACATTCCGCCACAAGCTTTTGAATATCAGATTTAAGGCCATCCCAAAAAAAAACTTTCTTCACCCTGTGGTATGTTTTTAAAATTCCTGAATGTCCTCCTAAAGGAGAAGTGTGCAATTCCAAATAATATTTTGTTTTAGTTGGGAATTCTTGCAAATATATAAACAATCTTTGTACCATAAGGAATCATTTTTCCAACTAAATGTATCAGATGTAATAGGATCTTGCTGCAAATTTTGAATGAGTGTCCACACTTCTTCATCCTTCTTCCATTCATCCCTTGCTTCGGTTATCCAATCTGGTTGGATAATAGAAATGGCACAAAGAAATGCTTCCACCTCTTCATCCTTTCTTGAGAGTGAATTTGCAATAACATTTAGCTTCCATTTTTTGTAGATGATTTCAAATTCATAACCCAACATCTTTGCGACGCATTTTTTCTGCTCTTTTGAAGATAATATTTGTTCAAAAAGTGTTTAATACTATCATGATCATTTTTTACCTTGAAGTGTCTTCCCATTAGGTAATGTCGCCATTTCTTTAGTGCATGTAGTATTGCCAATATGTCCTTCTCATAAGTATCTTTCTGCAAATACTTTCCTTTGATTGGACGACTTTAAAAGGAAATGGATCTTTATTTTTGCATTAAAACAACACCAATTCCATGTCTTCAAGCATCACATTCCACAATAAAGTTTTTTGTGATGTATGACGTAGCTAAGACTGGTGCTAGGCACATTGCCTCTTTAAGATGTTCAAAGGCCTTAGTTTCTTCAAGAGTCCATGAAAATGCATCTTTATTCAATAATATTGTTAGAGGTGCTTCTATTCTCCCATAATTCTTAAAAAACTTGTGATAATACCCTGTTAACCTGAGAAATCCTCGCAATTGCTTTATGGTTGTGGGGAATTTCCATTCCTTAATGAATTTAATTTTGTTAGGGTCTACCTTAACATGCTCATGAGATACAATATAATCTAGATGTTCCACCTCTTATACTCCAAAGAAACATTTGGATGTTTTTTCATATAGTTGTTTCACCTCTAATAGTTTGAGCACCCTTTCAAGATGTTGAACATGATCCTTCCATGACCTACTATAGATTAGTATGTCATCAAAAAATACTAGTACAAATTTTATAAGGAAGGGTTTGAAAATGGAATTCGTCAACCCTTGAAATGTAGAAGGTGCACTGGTAAGCCCAAAAGGCATGACCAAAAATTCATAATGACCCTCATGAGTTGGAAATTTTGTTTTCAGAATATCTTCAGTCTTCATTCTAATTTGATGATGTCCTGAACGAAGATCCAACATGGTAAAATAAATTGCTCCATTTAATTCATCCAATAATTCATCAATCACATGAATGGGAAATTTATCTTTAATAGTGAGCTTATTGAGCTCCCTATAATTCAGACACATGCACCATGATCCATCCTTCATGTGCGCCAATACTACTAGAGCAGAGAAAGAACTCTGATTAGGTTGAATTATACCAGCCTCTAACATTTATGCAATCATATGTTAAATTTACCTCTTTTGTACATAAGGATATCTATAAGGCCTCTTGTTTGGAGGAACACTTACTGGAATTAAATGAATAGCATGATCATGATCACGAATAGGTGGGAGTATTTTCAGAGTTTCAAACACCTTGGAATGATTATCCAAGACTTTTTTCAGATCTTGAGAAATAGAAGATTTTGATGTTGTAACTTCTAGTGAGCATAATTGTGCAATTATGCCTTGTTGTGCTTTATTTAGATGATTTGTGATGAAATTAGAGCCTATTATATTTCCCGTATTCTGTGTGAGACCCCGTAATTTGATTTCCTTTCCTTTCGAAAAAAAATTCAAGAAAAGTTCTTGAAAATTAAAAGCTATTGTCCCCAAATATTGTAAACATTGTACTCCTAGTATAAAATCAACACCTCCCACTGGAATGGAAAGAATTGGAATATTCAATACATATTCCCCCATGGTTACCTTGATATTATGGCATTTTCCAGAGAAATTTATAGCCCTTCATTTGCAACCATCACTTGACATTTTGGTGCCAGGTATAGGAAGAAATTCAATTCCTTGGCTACCTTACAATGAATAAAATTATGGGTACTACTTGAATCAATCAACATTATTGCCTTTTTCTTCTTGATATGTCCTTATATATTGAGATTTTGAGGAGTGGTAATTCCTGTGAATGCATTACACCATATGGCTGGACTCATTTCTTATTCTTCTAGGGTTGGTTCCTGGTGTATATCCTCTTCTTTTGAAGTTTCGTATTCATTTTTTTCCTCCTCTTCACAATTTATGTAAAATAATTTCTTCTTAGCACACTTATGACCTTAGTGTATTTTTTATAACAACTGTAGAAAAGCCCTTTTGCTCTTTTTTCTTCCAATTGTTGTGCTGTCAACCTTGTAGGCTGTGGAAGTCTAGGAGTGGCAACACTTCCGTTTTTATAGATGTGAGTGGTAGGCTTCCTTATCGCCATAATTTTACATTGAAGTATTCTTGCCAAACTGAAAGCCTTCTCCAATGGATCAGGTTTCCAAACGTGAACATTGTGTTGTATGTTATCCTTTAAAGTCCCTATGAAGACATCAATCTTGTGTTCCTCTGGAATATCAGTTACCCTTATATTCGATTTTTGGAAGTCGTCAATGTGCTCCACCACTGAACCATTTTATTTGAGATTTATCAATTAGCTAAAGAAGGTGTTGCTCTTTGTATCCTCATAATATGCTATCATGTCCTCCGTAAAAATTGACCAGGTGACAATTTTTTTACGAGAGCAAAGCCAACGATACCATACAAATGTATTTTGTTCTAGATGTAAAGTTGCAATGCACACCTTTTGTGTGTTTGGCACATTATTGAGATAAAAAAATTGCTCCATATGTAGTATCCATGTTACTGGATCCTTGCGATCAAACTTCCTCATATCCATCTTTGGAATATGGTGGTTCATCCATCCAACATTAGAGTTTATGAAATCACGATTAACATTTATTTTGTTCTCATCATGAGTTTCCTCTACTATCTTTTCGCCATTAGGAAACATTTCTTGTATCAACTTTTCCAAACCTTCTATATCTACTTTTAGATCATTCTTCATGTTTTTCATGTTTTCTTTCATTTTCCATCGATCTAGGGTTCCATGACATCCATATTAGCTTCCATGCTAGCTTCCATGCCATCCATATTATCTTCCAAACCATCCATCTTAGCTTCCATGCCTTTCTTCAAACAATCCATCTTATTTTGCACGCCTCTCTTGAAAACTTCCAATTCTTTTTTTGTTGCTCTTTGCGATTGCGAAATTTGGTGCTCTTTCTCTTGTAATTTTGATATCTCATGTTGCATTTCTTCGTCTTTATGATTCATAGTAGAGCCTTTTGAAGGCTTAATCGGTGTTGAATTTTTTTTTAGGGGGAATTTTAGAACCCAATATTTATATCTATTATTCAATATGCCCTTGGAATAAATTTAAACTAATTTTTCAAACAAGACTTATGTAATACGAAAAAAATACACACATTTTTCTTTCTTTTGAGGAGCTGGATATTGGAACTGAATTATCTCTATGATTTAGGATCTTAAATATTTGAAATTCTGTCTTGTAGTATCCCTCTAAATATTCTTTCGAATGCCACAAATCTGACCTGATTTGGATTCTTCAAGGAAAAGTTATGCCCAATCTCCCACAAAGACCTAATAATGGACTAGATCAGTAGAGGGAACTTGTATGGCATGCCACGTGTCACTGTTTCCTCCTTTCACTCTAAATTTGATACAAATAAAGCTAACATCCATGTACCAGCAACCACTTTTTATAGAATTCCAATGCGATGCTTAGAGAGAGAGTTATGACTATTTTTCCATAGTCACCTCTTTAAGATGAAATCTGGGATCCATAAATTCCATAGGACATATCTATGAAAATATTGTGAACCAAAATTTGAAATTTTTATACAAGGTTCCTCATAATTTCGGCTTCTCTTTTTAAAATTTAAGCCTCTGAACCTTCATAGAAACAAAGTTATAGAAAAAATTCCATGATGATCTGTTTAGGTGAAATTTGGGAGCCTAAAAAAATCCATAATTTCCACAAATCATATCTCTGAAAATATTTCGAACCAAGATCTGAAATTTTTTGATGATGTTCCTCAGGATTTCAGATTCACTCTATAAAAATTTTAGCTTCTGAAACTTCGTAGAAAAAATGTTATAGAAAAAATTCCACGATGACCTGTTTGGAGTAGCGAAACCCTAGAATCCAAAGGTATGATTCCAAATGTTATGAAAACAACTCCAAAAATAGAAGAAAAGAAATACCAATAACTTAGAAATAAGCCACTTCAGGGGGGAAACCTTCAATACATTACATAAATGAAAAATTCTTGAATGAAACAAATGACCAAAACCTCCTTCTATATACAGGGGTCCATGGAGTCACAATATAGTGTTAGCCGACCTAACAATAATAATGTAAGGGCACAATAATAACAATATTGGGGTTACAAGGGTACAACAATGATAATAAGGGGGTTATACTAACAACAATAACATACTATACTACTAAGATAGGGACCTAACACTCACAACATAATTTCCTTGTGAGAGAAAGATCTTGCTATGCCTTTGTCACACCTCAAGGCTAAAAAATTAGTGCATGATCCCAAGGTCTTTAATCTCCACTTCAGAGGCTAGGTTCCTCTTGCATTCCAACATCAACGGTTAAATTCCTATTAACAGTAAATCGTCAATATCTAGAACATAAATCGATAAAAAACCTTGGACAACCTTAAAATAGAGGTTGGGATAAACATTGCTTCTTATGAAATCGAAATTCATCAAATAGATATAAATGTGTTCATACCAAGCTTGGGGAGCTTATTTTAGGCTATAAAATGCTTTCTTCAACTGGAAAACATGTGTCCTACAATATCCTACTCTGAATCCCTATGGTTTTTCAACATATACTTCTTCCTGTAACATGCCATGAAGGAAAGGGGTGTTTAAATCGATCTGATGAAGGGTCCATCCTTAAGTGGTAGCAATAGAAACTATCGAATGGATGGTTTTGTATCGAGCCACAGGAGAAAATATGTCTTCATAATCTTCTCCCTTTTTTTAAGAGAAACCTAGATCTACGAACCTAGAGCTTTGTATTTATCAATAATTCCATCAATTCCATGTTTGATATTGAATAGCCACCTCGAAGTCACAAAAAAATTCCCATTTGATCTCCACACAACACCCCACACATCATTTTTCACAATATATTCATATTCCTTGGCCATAACATCCTTCCAAACTTTTTCTTTGACAACTTCTTTGAATGAGGATGGTTCGTCTTGAATCATAGTGCTCATAGCAGCTACATATCCCTTATTTTTACATGGTTCCATCCTTTTTCTGAAGAATCTACAAATTGGAAAAATTATTTCATTATCCTGTAGAGTTTTGTGAAGCCAAAATGGTATTTTCCTTGAAGGAGGATTACTATGAGGGGGATCTAAAGGATCCATAGCCTCTATGATAAATATCAATATTATATGAGCCATTCATAGAAGGACCATCTATAATATCCCTGTCGCCGTCATCTTCCTTGGGAGGAGAAGACAGAGGAATGTCTCTTGCTTTACAAATACCTACAGTTTCATGAAAAGTTACGACCCTACTAATTTAGAACTTCCTTTGACTAGGAATACATATCCTGAATTCCTTGGTGTTTTCACAATAACCCATAACATACATTTTCTTCCTATAGCTTTGAAATTTTCTCTTTTTCCTTCGACACATGAAAGAATATAAGGCATCCAATTATATCAATATGGCTAATATAATGCTTGTTACCTAGGAGTATTTCTTCAGGGGTCTCATTTTTTAATTCTTGATGAGACACTCAGTTTTTTAGTAATACAATAGCATTTGTGGCTTGAGCCCATAGAAAATATGGTACCTTTTGATCATGAATCATGGCACGAGAAACTTTCAATATAGACTAATTTTTCCTTTTATCAAAGGCATTCTGCTAAGATGTTTATGGAAATATAGTTTCCTTCTAGATCCCTTCTATCTTACATAATTCTATGAATTATTTTGACATGTATTCTCCTCCATTGTCGGACCTCAATACCTTGGTTCTTTTCCCTGATTGATTTTTGATCAATGCTTTGAATTCCTATAAATTTTAAAAGGCTTCATCCTTGTGCTTAAGATAATATATCCATGCAGGTGATGTAGTATATGTGACCACCAATAGAGGAATAGGAATCGGTGCACATATATGTGAATGAATGAGATGGAGGATGTCAGTTGTCTTCTTCTTACTAGAGGGGAATGGTCCCCTTCTTTTCTTTCCACTCGTGCAACCTGGAGAAACTCCATCATGATTAGCTTAAATATTGGGAATGCCTCAAACTAGTTTCTTCAATTTCAGAAGAGCATCATAGTGTATATGAGCCATCCTACAGTGCCACAATTAGTTGAGGTGATTGGTTTTATGAACCAATTATAGAACTGGCCTTCATGTTACTCTATATATTTATTTAGATCTCACACCTAATGCGAATGAATATTTCATATGTGAATCCACAAAATACTTCAAGACCTTTCCATTTATGAAGTAAAAGATCATCCCTTTATATTATAATGTGGATATAGAATAAAATTCTTCATTACACCTGACACATACATAATATCATGCAACAATATTGATTCCCAATAATTCTATTGAAATTTCATAGATCCAAATCCTTTGACGAGATAAGTGGATTTTTCTCCAAGAATTATCTTCAGTTTAGTATCCCTCTCTACCATATTAAAGAGGAATTCCTTTTATCTAGAGAAGTGATGAGTGACCACACTCTCAACGAACCAACTATCCCACGAATGTGGTGGAAAGAACTAGTAAGTGCAAAAATGAGAATATATTCATATTTATTCACAACATTACTTTCATACCTCAGAGCCTTTGACTTATTTTGAGGAAGATGATATTATTCACTATCACGTGAAATATCTCTTCTCCTTTCATATCTTCTATCACAGTTATTATTTTGATTGCCTCTTCTTATTTTATAATTATTGTTGTTTTTCATGTTGTATCATGGCCTCTTTATCTTTTTAGGAAAATCATGTGCATAATGACCTTTCATGTGGAATTTATAGCATTAAATATGGGATAGAGATGTGTCATTACGTCCTTTTGAATTTTTAGAAGGATGTTTTCTAGAAGGGCCTCCTTTTTATCTATTCCTTTTGTTATGGGAATTATATACAGCGGGCTCTCCCTCTTCATGCTTCTGAATCCTACCTCTTGCTATCATTCTTGATTCTTCTTTATTAACTTTTCCAAAAATTTCATCAAATGACAGGAGGAAGTTGTTGTTTCTAATTGTAGTAATGGAGGTTTTCCAAATAGGAGGGAGGCCTCTAAGAGTCATGATTACTAGTTCTTTGTCAGAAACATTCTCTCCAACCCTTTTCAATTGATCTCTAATATGAGTGATTATCATAATGTATGATTGAAAAGTTTCGCCTTTTTTCACGTCCATTTCCTTGAGCTAATATTTCAAGATGATGATCTCATTCACATTGTTGATTTCATACATGTCGGCAATATTTTCATACTTGTATTTATATTTTCTTAAATTGACAATATATGCAATAATTTGTTTTTCTGTGAATTCACCTTTCTTGTACTTCTTCTTAACTGTAATATTCCCAATTAGCCAAGCTAATGGGAATATGAATTTTTTTTTCATTTTCTGTTGCATGAATAAGTATGTAAAGGAGGACATGTAAAGCTCCTGAAAATAATGAATAAATCAATGCCCATGTGAACAAAGATAAATCTGCACCATGTAAACAAAAAACTTGCATTTGTGAATGGGTTTGAACTATGAGATTAGGTCAACCTTGACGAAATATACAATGCAGTCTAGATGCAATGTACCTCATGGATGCACAACATAGTTTTTGATGGAGGCTCCACATGTGAAAGGAGAAAACTCATTGAAGTGGTTTAGGGATTGAGAAGGCTTTCATCTTATAAAAGGAAGAGGAGAGCAGCATGAGAAGGTTGTTGATTATGTATATTTCTGAATATATTGTCTTTTTAGACATATGTCATTCTCTGTTGTTCAGCTGAGAGTAATGTTGCCTAGCATTGGGTGTTCCTGAGCAGGAATTCCACCTCCTTCCTAGAGCAGCTCTTGGAGGAGCCTTGTTTGTCTTGTCCACTATCTGGCATTTGGCCAAGATTCATCTTGCACCTATAGTGCTAATCCTCTTAAGGATTAGGTTGTCCTTGTGAGTTGCAGCAAGTGGAGGATAGATCTTTCCAGATCTATGCATCTCTAGAACCCCTTTTCACTGGGAAAGTCTTCTATCCATTTTACAACAGTGTTCTAGACCCTTGGAGCTTTAGATCAATATCTTGGCATCAGGCCAAAGAATTCTTAGAGTCAACAACGTAGTCCCTCTCGTAGTACAATTTTATTTGAAAGAGTAGAGTTGCAGGGAGTTTTGGCATCATCATGGAGGAGAGATCTCTGGTGATTAGATTCTTCCTTTCACTGTGGTGATCCATGGATTAGCTAACTAATCCATGTTTAGTTTCAGATATGATCTAGTGTACTTCATATGCTTCATATTTTTCTGAATATTACTGTAGATCTGCCAGCTAGATCTCAGATCTACTCATTGTTATTTATGTTTTTCCCAAAACCGTAAGGGGATTGTATTAAGGAGTCTTTCTTGTATACATATATGAATTAGATATATATTTTTGTATACAGATCTGCTTGAGATCTAAGTTGTAATCTATTACTGCTTCAACCAATGAAAATAATGCTTTGAAGCTTATTCATACATTTCATGTCATTGTAGCACCTCATTTTTTAGGGAATATTCTTGTATATTCTTCTCTTTCATGTTATACATTGTATACGATGCATTGTAAATCTATTTTGCTTATGTATAGTTGAAGTATGAACCTCCATATTGGTCTCTTGCTCTTAAATAGTTGAACTGTTTTATTTCTAAAGCAGTTTGTTGCATATACCTCCAGCCCCTGTCTTTGGCTGTTTTCTAGCTATACTAGGTGGTGGGAGGTGTGTTTACCTCACCTAGTTTGATTTTTTTTTGCTCGACCTAGACACTAGATCCACTAATCTAAGGGATTCAGGAGTTGCAAACTCATTTCAGTGCACAAATTCCTAAAGAGTGCGTTATTCCAATAGACATTGATGAATATTCCCATTTGGGGATATTACAGTGGTATCGGAGCATATTTCTTGGCATAGCCAGTGCTTTCATTGAGAAGCCAAAGCCAAAATGACTTCAGGAGAAGATGAGCCTCTTACTGACAGAGAAAAGAGGTATCTAAATAGAGGATAGAAGAAATTTTATTGCACCAATGATCATCAAGACAAGGGTAAGGCCCCTGAAACTGGAAGTGATAAAGAAGGAGAAGAGTTTGCAAGAACTCTTATGGTAGCCATGCAAGATATTGCTAGAGAGATCAAAGAAATGAGAATGGACAGGATCAAGGAATCTCCTAGGATATTTCATCCCGGAGAAAGTTCTAGCATGTCTCACCACTAGAATGAAGGGGCCCATGAGCAAGCATCCCTCAAAGAATAATTTGAAGAATATGAGTCTCAGAATTAGAGATGCAAGGACCACTTGATTTTTCAATATTTTCATCACCTGAAGGAAAAAATAAGACCAAGGCATCAATATAGAGATGGTGGATTCACTCAGAATCATGATCGACATCACTCTATGGACAGATTATTTTTACCCAAGTCTGATGGGTCATCCACCATTTCTACCAAATCATGGGTAGAAAAGCTATATATCTACTTTTAGTTGAACAAAGTCACTAAGTTGGAAGCTATCAAGATTGCAGTGCTGCACTTTGAAGGTGAAGCACACAATTGGTGGCTCGATCGGTTGTCTACATTGGGCCATGCCAATGTGACTGCCTATTCTAAATTTACTAGAAGACTGGTGGAGAGGTTTGACAGAAAGGATCCAGAAGCACCGTTCATGAGCCTTGCAAAGTTGAAGTAGTCAGGTAATGCAGAATCTTATATCTCTAAGTTTATGATATTATCTGTTATGGTTCGTGATCTGTCTGCAGCAAGGAGGGTGTACATTTTCATCGATGGATTGGATTAAACTCTTCATGGGTTAGTTAAATCTACCAAGCCCATTACATTGCATGATTCCATTGAGAGGGTTAGAGACCTTGAAGATGCCTTGCCAAAATCAAAGGCAACTTTTAAGAACAATCCCCCTTACCTTTCTAAAGGGAAGGAAGAGAAAGCTGCTGTTGGGCCGTGAATACAACCACTTTGTAACACTTATTTCATCCATTTTTACTCTTCTCTATTATATCATTTGTTATAATTTATCATTTAAATCCATTTTATAAATGATTTATGCTCTTATGGATGAAAATTATTTATCTTCCTTTATTTCTAATGAATTGATGATTATGAATTATTTTATCAATGATAGTTTTAATAAGTTGGTTATAACATTATTCACCATTTTTAGCCTCCAAGATAATTTCCAGATTGAAGATTTGATCATTAAAAGTGCCAACTCAGAAATGCGCTGGAATAAGGAGTGACAGTTTTGCGGTTGAGATTCTGAGCAAATGAAGAGGAATCGGGAAAATCCGGAACATGGGTTTTGTCCAGAACGGACCCAATTAACTTAAAGAAAGAACGGTTTGCCCAAATTCGGCCTGTGTTGAGATATTCGCAGAGTTCTTTAAACACGATTTTCTCAGTTCTGTTGTTGCGGTCGTCCTCCAAATCTCAGCTAAAAAGCCAAATTCGACTTGCTGTTGTTGAAAGATGGATGTAAATCTATTTTCTTGTTGATCAATTGGTTGGAAAAAATCCAATATTGTTATGGGAAGATTGTATTTACTATTCAATTTCTCCTCCTTCTGATTATAAAAGGAGAAAGCACGTATTGTGTAGGAGGATGATTTTGGAGATACGTTTTTATGTAATTTTCTGTTAAAACATCAGTTCTGATTATTGAGTCTCGTGAGAACTGGTTCATTGTACTTCTGTCCGATGCATTAATATAAGCTTGGTGGTTCTCTCATCTCTGTGTCTGGATTAACTTAAGGCGGTGTTCCCTTGGAGGCTAAGGGCCCGGCCCCGGAGGACACTTGCCGCTGTATATTATCTCTTTGATTTCTGCGTGGTTTTGCTTATCAGCTTGAATCGGTAATCTGGTGTGTTTTATTACAGCTCTGTTATATTTCCTATTTCGTTCTCTGCAACAAGAAAATCGTAATGTGCATTCTAACGTATTGTTATTCCTTTAAAATTGTTAATGTAACATTGCTGTTCTCCATATAACGTTATTGCTGTTTAATTGCAGAGTAACCAAGCTGTAACCTTCTTAAGCTGGTATTACTGTATTTGTCTATGGTTTATACTTCATACGATTGCTATTCAATTGACATTGTGGTTCCATTATGGTGTAATCGTTACCCGCTTCCTCTAACCGGGATTAATACTTGCGGTATGGACTGTGATTTATTAATATGTTACGTGTGTTTAGTCATTGTGTATTTTGTATTTGGATTTCGGCGTTGTTTCATATCCTCTCATTAATCAATCTTTGTTCTATTTCCCCTTGTCTTTGTTCGATTTATTCTGTAGAGTAAAGATTGCTATTAATTTGGCTTTGCTATTGTTCATTCCATTAATTAGAGTTTCTTTATCAGTTCTTTTAATTACAGTTTGCTGCCCATTTACTTTGTTGTTCTATTTTGCTATCTGCCGTTCCATTTACTCGCATTTGTTGTTTTGGTGTGAGAGACGATCTAAGACTGTAGTGAGCCTCGGCATTCACTGTCTAGCTCCCAGACCCGTGGTCTATGCTCTAATTTCCTTTCCATCAGTTTCCAAAGGGATGGACTATTGTTGTCAAACCCTTGACTGATACATTGCTTATTTTTCCGAATGCATGATTGAAGTCTTAAAGTGCTTTGTTGTAAGTAGATTTTATTTCCAGCTTTCATTTACTTTTGGATTTTGAGCACTATACTGCAAAACATTACTCTTGAGTAAATAGCCGCCTCAGACTGAGTACACTCTTGAAACAAAAAGTCGTCCCTGGGTTGACAATTAATGTGAGGTAATTAGGGGTTACAAAGACACCTTTTTATCGCTCCACATTTTGGCGCCGTTGCCGGGGAGAGTGTAGCCATTTCTAAAGAGTAGTGTGAATCTGATGAGTGCCTGCTAGGAGAGAATTGGGTATTAAAAACGGAAGGTAAGAACCTGCGTACGGAGCATATAACAGCCCTGCTCCCCTGCCCGCTTTCCGACAGATTTGTTAATTTTTTGTGTAGAAATAGATGTTTGAATTTTTGTGTGAATGACTAGAAAAAATATAGAAATTTAAAAAAAAAACGAATCACATGATTTCACTCAAGTGGTGATGTAAGCACCACCCATTTCACTAACTAATTGACAGGAACATTTGAAGAAGGAGCCTCGAAGAAACACATGAAAAACATCTTATATTATGGTAAGGAATGGCTCACATTTCTACTTTTGAATTTCCTATCAAAGATCTAGGAGGAGTGACACAAATGCACATAATTCCCCCATCTTTACCAAATTTTCATGGTTTAGCAAATGAAGATCCAGATACATTCTTATTTGAGTTCGAAATACTTTGTAGAGGATATGATTATTGTACTAATAATCAAAGATTGAAAGTGTTTCCTCTTACTCTAAAAGGAGCAGCTCTCCGATGGTTCATGAGCCTAGGTGGGAATTGCATCCAATCATGGGAGGACATGAAGAACATATTCTTGAAGAAGTACAAAGACTATTGCAAATCCAATGAAGATATTTTCGGTATGATACAAGGGGAAGATGAAAGTTTGGAGGACTATGTAGATCGATTTCATTATAACCTTCAAAAATCAAAGCATAAGCCTTTGGAAAAAGAGATCTTAAAAACACTCCTTCTTAAAGGAATCAAAGATGAATTTTTAGAACTCTTAAATCTGATAGGAAAAGGTGATGTTTTTCAGTTATCATATGATGATGTTTGTGAGTTGTGCATAAGGTATTCAAGAGGAATCTCCAAGGCTAGTAAGAATTCTAGAGATGTTTGTTCTTTATTTTCCAAATCTGCTACAAGAATAGGAGACATAAGAGCTGAAATCAATGATTTATTTGAAAATTTTAAAGTTGATTTTATTAGCTCTCTAAGCGCAAAATTGGACGTTTTGCAGGTTCATAAAAATGAAGAATTTGATGAAGTGTTTTTCCCTCATGACCAAAAGGAGCAGCCCATAGATGGTTACTCTTCCTTATCTAGGATGGAAGTATCATATCAAAGAGGTGAGGAAGCTGCAACAAGGTCAAAACCATGGAAATCATGGCCTACAGGTCTGGTTCAAAACACTTCTTCTCCATTCTCTTACTTGCATAATCCATTATGGAATACTCATGTTCTAGGGCAGCCATGTCAATTTCAATATAACCACCAATCTTCTCTACAAGTTTGGCATGGTTCACCTTATGATTGCATGACTACTCTCCCTCATCTTGTAGCACAAGCACATTCTCCATATTCTCCACCAGCTCTTTCACAACATCCTGCTTGCATATCAAATTTATCCACTCAACCCAACCAACCACATCATCACAATGCTCCATTCCATACACAATTTTCTGCTCAACTAATTCCACACCCTCACCACAATAAACCAGTACAACATGCTTACAATGTTGAACTGCAAAATTTACCCATCCTTCCCACCCATTCTATCTCACATGCACCAATGGAGAAAACTTACAATGAGATTCAGAATGTTTCAAATTCAAAAATTGTAAAAGCTATTGAAGAAAATGAGGTTTCTTTTAGTATGCATCAACAAATCATTTTAAAAGCTCAAGAACTTCATGATATGATGGCTATGGGAAATCAAGAAAGTAAAGGATATATTGAACATTGGTTTCATTCCATCACTTGTTTGCAGCATCACTCTATACTTCAACAATTTTTGACAACATCTTTTCAAGGGAAGTGGGCTTCTCATACCCTAATTTTTATCAACATGCATTTTTCAAATTTGGGTATGTACATATTTGAAGCCTTATTTCGAAAATGGTTCCATTGGAAGTACTCCTATACATAGTCATATTCATATTTCAATCAAATTAGGTTATTGAAAAAATAAAATAAAATAAAATAAGAACATAAATAAATGCATTTTGTTTTTTTTGTAAAACTAGTTGTTTTTTTTGTTGCAACACGCTATCGAAATCAACATCGGTGATAAATATTTCAATTTATTTGTGTATGTAGATGAATCATAATAGAAATAATAAGTTCTACAAACACTCATTTTTCATTTTTGTCACCAATTTGAAAAAATGCTTGAATATCACTTTTTTGGCTTGCGGGCTTGATGAACTTTCTGGAAAAACAGTCGGGACAATCATGTTTTGAGGGACCAAAAGTGAATATTTTTAAAACCTGTTTCTACCCTAGGTAGCCCTTGATGTCTACTTTCTAACCCAATTTGAATCAGTCAATTTGGATTTGAAACGAAAAAGTTAGAACCAAAACATTGACCGGATGTCTAGTGGGCAGCTCAGGAACAGAGTTGGGACAGTCAGTTTTTGGAGGCCTAAAAGTTTGAATTTTTAAAACCTGTTACTATGGTAGATTCCCCTATGAATCTGTTTTACAATGCAATTGGAATCACTGATTTTCGATATCGTATGGGGAATTTATGATCAAAATACTGACTGTCTATCGTAAATCAGCACCCTTAAAACTATGTCTTTCCGGCTGTTCCTTACAGTATTTGACCTATCAATTATTCTTGTCTTCAAAACCTGTTTCTATTGGAAATAAATAAATGACTCTAATTTCATTTCCAATTTGAATCATTCGAATCCGACATCAAACGAAAAAGTTACGCTTAAAACATTAACTGTTGATCTGAGCTGGGTAATTGAAAATGACTATGTTATGCAGGTTGTTCTAACTAAAATTGACATATCATATCATTGAATTTCTAAAACCTGTTGCTACTGGAGATAAAAATTTGAATTAGCTCTCATTTGGCTTTGGAATCACTCAATTTCGACGAAAAACAAAGAAGTTGTGATTAAAACACTGCAGGTTAGTATGGTCGACCACTGCTCTCCCGCAGGTGACAAATAAATTTTACTTTGTTATTTTCTCAATGGATTTGTTATATAGAGTAACTACTTGTTGTTTTTGCATCATTCTTGGATTAGGGGAGCCCGATCACCTCTCTTTCTCCATGATTTAATGTTTTATTGCAGGTAGACACTCGCTTTTTTGCAGGTCCTGGGAAAATAAAGAAGGTCAATTTATGGACGAGTGATTCTTGAAAAAAAATTTAACGAAACAAAGGAATTTCATCTAAGTCATTACCCAACGGATTCATAATAGAAGAAATGAAGAATTGATTTCGATTTGAAGATTCATGTCTTGTCACTGCTGCCAAAACATTCTTCAAAAAGATTATTATTATTATTTTTTTTTTTTTACATAATATCATAGCTGTTGTAACTTAATTTACATATTGTTTTTTAAATAAAATGTTGTTTCTTTTCTAATTTCTCTTATATTTTGTGTTTCAGGTGTTGCTTCATTCAAACTGTGATCCATCCTCAGCATCAATACAGTGAACAACTAATTCATTCTTTGCGTGCTTGCATTTCATGCTTGTGCATTTTTGCTGTTCTTTTTCTGAAGGGACAGCGTTTGTGTGCACTTTTGTCGTTTCTGCTGTTCCGTTTTCAAAGGGATAGCAATTTCGTTCTACTATTCCTTTTCCAAAGAAACGACACTTTTCATTTTTGCTGTTCCTTTTCCAAAGGAACGGCACTTGCATTTTTTCTGTTCCTTTTCCAAAGGAATGACACTTTTAGTTTTTGCTGTTCATTTTTCCAAAGAAACGACATTTGCATTTTCACACTTTTTTTGTGTGTATTTTTGCTTTTTTTTGTGTGCATTTCCTTTAAGGAACACCACTTTTTGAGTGGTTTTGCTGTTCATTCAAAAGAGCAACACTTTGGGATTATTTTCGAGAGCAACCCTTTTCTTCCTCTTGTGGGACTATTCCTAGTTCATCTCAACCACATTTTACTGATTCCCCTTCATGGCATGAAGTACACTATTTTTATAAGGACAAGAATTATGGATTCTATTGAAGCGAGTTAATATCATTCACGTTATGATCTTTAACAGGACAACTCCTTGATGATAGATTATTTTCAAAAGGGACACAATTATTTATATACTACTTTACTGCATTGTTTTCTGTTGAACATGATATTGATTGATCATCTTAATACCATGCTGGTTCCACCCTTTTGGATTATAATCTTCTCTGTCCGTAATAAATGAGATTATGGGTATATTTTTCTATTGACATGTTCAACTTCTTCCACCATCCCTGCTCTTAAGGAGTACTGAGCCTCCCTCTTTTTATCATAAAAATGTGTAATAATAACAAAATTTTGTTCGCAGATGGAGGATAGGGGGTCTCAGTACGAGCCAGCCTACCATGTTCATAAGGCTATAACAAAGTGACATTCCCATTATGGCCACCACACCAGGGTTATGATCCATTGGATAGTCAAATTATCCTTGGAACAGGAGGTCTCATCACGAGCCGGCCTGATCACTTTTGCTACATCCCAGTGAATGGCAGTGTGGTTATCTGGTTACCACGCCAGCACACTGATCTCTTCTGTACAACAACATTGTAACTCTCCATTTATAAATTGAGGATCCTGGCTCATATGGGTTAAAAAGCAACCTTGCCGAGGCTATGGACGCCTGCTGGCAGCAGAGGCTCTGCTTATGGTATTGAAGTTATATCTTATCGTCAATTATTACTATAATACCCTTTTCTTATTTTTTTTTCTTTTTATCAGAGAAGTTATTTCCTTAATTTTCCTTGTTTTGAACCTTTATGCATGAGAAATTGTTTTATGATCAATCGCATCATTTTCAGCTAGCATACTATCAGTAAAGCATCTTTTTGGCATATTGTTGTTCTTTTTCTCTTTTTCATCACCTATCATCAATTCAAAGCGTCCTATCTCTTATTCATAACTATCTTTACACACTCTGCTCTCATTATAACCATAACTCCCGCTATCCTATCATTGATATGTGTACTTTGCTTTATTTACTGCAATATTGTTCATTCCCTTGCCTTGCTCTCAGCACAACACCTCTCATACACTTTATGGTCATGGAATTCCTTTTCCAATTGGAGGGGAAATGTATGCATTATGGGATAGCATGCGATATGATTACTGCACTCTGCCATAACTTGTTGATTTGATAAGTTTTCTGATTGAAATTTTTGCATGCATCTGAATCTATTTCTCTTTAAAACTAACACTATGGATTCAAGAACATTGTATGCAAACTAGTGATTTGTTTACAGGAAAACAACAAGTATGGGCAGAATTCTATTCACAGCATGACTACAGTATTGCAACTAACAGAAGAGGCTCGAGCAACTCGCATACGTGAACAATTCTTCAGACATGATGTGCTTACCTGGATTCCACCTTTCGCATCACTTTCAGCACCAACTCTGCCTACATCAGCTTCAACAACTGCCAGTGCATATATGTCATTCCACATTTTTCTTTTTGGAGGTAAAACTTGAGGTAAAATAGCATAATTTTCTGATTTATTACGAATTTAGGAGAATTTCATGCAAATCCATTTTGAGCATTATTTATCATCCTTCATTCCACATCTTTACCACTTTCCCTTTTTCAGCAGCATATCATTTTCGAGTATGGGGGAGTGTTCCTTTCATTCATTTCTTTCTTATGACCATGTCATCTATATTCTTTATCATCCATTGTTATTCTTATTCATTCTCAACACCTCCATTATTCCATGTTGTTTTACACCAAGCATAGAATTCAATAGCTGGTAGCAACCTCCTCTATTTGTTTTCTAGCATCGCATGAGGACATGCTAATTCTTCAGAGAGGGGGAGGAATTGCTATGCATGATGGATGTTTTATATTTTCTTTCTCATTTACGGCATACAATTTCATTTTTACACAGTGCAGAAATTGATTTCCATAATATTTTTAAAACTATGAACTCAATTCTTGTGATCTCTGGAAAACACAGACGTATTGTTAAAATACACATACCCAGATAATTTCAAGATAAATTGGTTCATAAAATTTCGGAAATCATGCACTCTCAGCTACAGTCATTTTGTTTATATCTCATGATCCATGCATCAAAACAGTCTGATTTTTGGATCATAAAGGCATTCATATATTATAAATCTACTTGCCAAATTTCAACAAAGGCTGGTTTGTAGTTTTTGAGAAAATGGTTAATGAAGTTTGCTGTTATCTATATCATATTTTGCTGCAACTTCATACATATAGTTGAATGTCAATGTAAAAATTGTTATGCCTTCATTAAGATTGCTAAAATTGAATATTCATTAATTAAGGAAGCATTCATTTGTTCTCAAATTTTTATTGCTTGGTTAACACATGGGTTTTGTCTTGCGGTTGCATGAAGACATGCAATATATTCAGGTTTTCGTTGCATGAGGACATGCAACATATTGAGTGTGGGGGTGTGTTGGGCCGTGAATACAACCACTTTGTAACACTTATTTCATTCATTTTTACTCTTCTCTATTATATCATTTGTTATAATTTATCATTTAAATCCATTTTATAAATGATTTATGCTCTTATGGATGAAAATTATTTATCTTCCTTTATTTCTAATAAATTGATGATTATGAATTATTTGATCAATGATAGTTTTAATAAGTTGGTTATAACATTATTCACCATTTTTAGCCTCCAAGATAATTTCCAGATTGAAGATTTGATCATTAAAAGTGCCAACTCAGAAATGCGCTGGAATAAGAAGTGACAGTTTTGCGGTTGAGATTCTGAGCAAATGAAGAGGAATCGGGAAAATCCGGAACATGGGTTTTGTCCAGAACGGACCCAATTAACTTTAAGAAGGAACGGTTTGCCCAAATTTGGCCTTTGTTGAGAGATTCGCAGAGTTCTTTAAACACGATTTTCTCAGTTCTGTTGTTGCGGTCGTCCTCCAAATCTCAGCTAAAAAGCCAAATTCGACTTGCTGTTGTTGAAAGATGGATGTAAATCTATTTTCTTGTTGATCAATTGGTTGGAAGAAATCCAATATTGTTATGGGAAGATTGTATTTACTAATCAATTTCTCCTACTTCTGATTATAAAAGGAGAAAGCACGTATTGTGTAGGAGGATGATTTTGGAGATACGTTTTTATGTAATTTTCTGTTAAAACATCAGTTCTGATTATTGAGTCTCGTGAGAACTGGTTCATTGTACTTGTGTCCGATGCATTAATATAAGCTTGGTGGTTCTCTCATCTTTGCGTCTGGATTAACTTAAGGCGGTGTTCCCTTGGAGGCTAAGGGCCCGGCCCCGGAGGACACTTGCCGCTGTATATTATCTCTTTGATTTCTGCGTGGTTTTGCTTATCAGCTTGAATCGGTAATCTGGTGTGTTTTATTACAGCTCTCTTATATTTCCTATTTCGTTCTCTGCAACAAGAAAATCGTAATGTGCATTTTAACGTATTGCTATTCCTTTAAAGTTGTTAATGTAACATTGTTGTTCTCCATATAACGTTATTGTTGTTTAATTGCAGAGTAACCAAGCTGTAACCTTCTTAAGCTGGTATTACTTTATTTTTCTATGGTTTATACTTCATACGATTGCTATTCAATTGACATTGTGGTTCCATTATGAATTTTAATCGTTACCCTTTCTAACCAGGATTAATACTTGCGGTATCAGACTCAGATTGTTATTAATGTGTGCCGTGTGTTAAGTCATTGTGTATTTGTATTTGGATTTCCAGCGTTGTTTCATATCCTCTCATTAATCAATGTTGTTCTATTTCCTTGTGCTGTTCGATTTATTCTTAGAGTAAAGATTGCTATTAATTTGGCTTTGGTGTTGTTCATTTCCATTAATTAGGTTTATGACCCAGATTCATTTAATTACAGGTTTGTTGCCATTTACTTTATTGTTGTTACCATTGGTTAATTGCAAAGGTACTTTTAAGAAGTTTTCTGGTTTACTTTCAGCCAGACTTTAGTTCAATTACGACTTCCTTTCAATTAGCTACGGCGAGGACTCTCACATTGTAAAGAACATTGATTGATTACTTCCCTCGTTCCCAGTTGATTGTCTTGTTCCGGTTTGATTTTAATTGCATCAATATCCAGAGGAATGAGTTATTGCCACTGTATCCTCGATTGACGGTTGTTTGAGTGAATGATTTAGTTTAGAACATTTCCGTTTCTTGCTGTTCCAATTAGATTTTGTTTCCAGCTTTCATTTACTTTTGGATTTTAAGCACTATACTGCAAAACATTACTCTTGAGTAAATAGCCGCCTCAGACTGAGTACACTCTTGAAACAAAAAGTCGTCCCTGGGTTGACAATTAATGTGAGATAATTAGGAGTTACAAAGACACCTTTTTAACAAACTCCACACTTAAAATGAAATTTTGGACTTTGTAGCTAGG